>RJWJ010023771.1:0-25366 GCA_004363605.1 Indri indri | reverse complement strand
GTACCCACAAAGCCTCGTTCCGCCCGTCATACGGCCTAGATCCTGTTGGGCATGTCACTTACCTGCTGCAGCTGGAACCCACTAGAAACTGCAACCCCCTTGGCTGGGCCCCTGAAAGCCCCGCCAGCCCCTGGGCCTGGACCCCCAACCCCTAGTGGGGGACTGAAGTCCCTCAGCAAAGCACCCACAGTGCCATGTGGCCCACCCACCATCCCCCTGCCAGGACCCTGAGAACTAGAACCCTGGAAGTCAACACCAAACTGAGTCAACCGTGAGATTGTCCTGTGCTTTCAGACCCTGTCATTCCGAGTTACTGCACTGTCTTCAGGGGCAGCCTCAGCTGGGCCAGGTCCCCGGGCCTAGCTCCAGGCTCCTGTCCTGAGGGCGGCCCTCCGCTAAATCCTCCAGGTCTGATACTCCCCATGAGGCTCCTGAGGACTTGGGCTTAGGTCTGGCGGGGGTCAGTGGCGGAGCAGCAGGAAGATTCCCCGCCACAGGAAGGGCAGAGGTGGGCCCTGCACAGTGCCTGTCCCCAAGCCTGGTTACTGTGAGGCTCTAAGAATCGAATCTGGGAGCTGGACTCTGTGCTCAGAGTTGGAAATGACCTATGTGTCGTCTCCACACTCAGCTGCCTCCGAGGCTTAGGACGCTGATGCACGTCGAGTGCCGCCTCTCCATTACGCATCTGTCATTTAACCAGCAGCACAGCTGCCGAAGAGAAAAACATGCCCATTTCACAGATGCGGAAACTGACTCGGAAGTTTTTGGTAACTTATGTCTGAGTTCACAGAACTGATAAATAATAGAGCCAGAATGTAAACACAAATCTGTCTAGTTCCAAAGCTCACGATGCCTCCCCCTTTCAGCCCAGGATGAGGACAGCAAGACAGCAACGACATGCCGACAGGGGAAGAGCGGATGGGTGGACACACAGAAGACAAACTCCATATGTCACAGGTCACCTCTTAGCCAGTCTATGGTGAGGCCTCTTTCTGTGTGGACGGTGGCATCATCTGAGAAAATCCCGCAGCAAGCGGGACTCGGCTACACCGACATTGCCCGTGATCATGCAGGCTGTGTAGACAAGAGCGCATTTTGTCTGCACTGTAAGTGCATGCTGGTGAGAGGCGGGAGATAGGAAAATCCATATGTGAGCTGTTAAATTGGGGTGTTAATTTGCGAGGCTGAACTAGAAACCAGGAAAACTGTCTACTGTGGAGGCTGCAACAAGCCAGAGAGCGAAGCCAATGGGGCAGAGGGGCCCCGTCTGTCCGGGGGGAGGCTGCAAATGTGAGAGGCGGGCCTGCCGGAGGCGCGGTCCTTCCTCCAGGGAGTAGGGAGCCAGGCGGCCCCAGATCCTTCCAGCCACTCTTGGGCCACCTTTGGAGACAGGGCTTTCATCCCTTGTGTCTCCCAGGATTTCTCAGGATGTTTCCACGTGACAGTCCCCACGGCTGAGCTCCCTGAGGTTCCCACATCCTACAGAAAGGGCTCCCCACCCAGATTCTGCACCACCCAGATCTCTGGCCCCTACAGGAAGTCACTCAGCTTCTGAGAGTCCCTGGGAAGCAGCGGAGACTCTGCAGGAAAATGCCTCTGTGCTGTGCATGGTTACCTAATCGACGCCAGGGAGAGCCCTGCTCTAGGGAGAGTCCCTCTGGACCAAGCCAGGCTTCTGCCTCCAGAGACTGCTGGTCTTTGGGGAACGACATGGGAACATCGGTGTGATGTTCCAATGGGACAGAGTCGATTCTGTCACCAGGACTCCATCCGGGAAGGCCCGGGGGCTTTCACCTGCTTTCGCTCCAACACCTCTCTCCTCACCATCCACCGTGGATCCAGGTGACGCTGACACACTCGAGAGGATGACTCTGGTCGCTGCCTGTGCAGGAGCGACTGCGCCAGACGCGGCAGGGCAAGCGTGGGCAGTGCCCGGGGCGGGAGAGCAGGCGGCTCAGCCTGCGCTTGCCTGGGGTGGCCGTGAGGACTGAGGGACCCACGTCCACAGCGTGCCCTATGGAGGGCAGCCCTGCCGTAAAGTCAGAGAGGTTACACGTCTGTACACATCACCCTGCTGGGGTCTGAATGTTTGTGTCCCCCCAGAATCCGTACGTTGGACTCCTAACCCCCAAGGTGATGGTATCTGGAGGTGACGGCCATGAGGGTGGAGCTCTCACAAACGGGATTCGTGCTGTTATAAAAGGGGCCCCGGAGAGCTCCCTCGCCCCTCCACCACGCGACGACACATCAAGAAGGCACCATCTGTGAACCAGAAAGTGGGTCCTCGCTAGACACCGAATCTGCCAGCACCTTGACCTTGGACTCCCAGCCTCTGGGACCGTGAGGAAGAAATCTCTGCTGTTCACACGCCTCCCAGTCTGTGGTCGTTTGTAACAGCAGCCTGAACGCACATTCATGGATTTCCCACAGATCTCACACCTTCCCCTTACCGGGTTTTGCTCCAAGGCTGGGATCCCTTTGACAACCTCCCTTCTCCTTGCTGAACGCCAGCGTGGCTGGAGGAGGCCTGAGCGAATGTGGTTGAATCAAATCAAAGGTTTGCAGCTCATGCTGGCCTTGCGTCCTTGAGCAGGTCACCTTCTCTTGGGCCTCTGTTTCCTTAGCTACACGATAAAGGGGGACTGAAACAGATCCTCCCAAAAAGCCCTTTCAGGACCAAAGCTCTGGAATTCTACGCTACAGATTCATCTAGGGAAAACTAAATACACTCCTCAGTGATCATTATCTGTCATCGGCTTCCATGATCAGAGTTTTCATAGATATTGACCAAAATATTCCACTGTACCTCATCACGACTGTTTATGTTCTACAAAGAGGCGCTTCGGGGTGTGCGGAACTGGGGCGCAGTCCAGCTGAACATGCGCTGGCGTCGGAAACCCCGGCGTGACCTTCCCCCTTGTCGGTCACTTCTGTCCAGTGCCGGCACTTTTGTGACTGCTCCCAGCTAATGCCGGGGAAGCTTCGAGTTGCTTTTCTATATCCTCTGCTTTTTTCCTGACATTCTTCACATACAGCAGACGTTAAGTGAGGATGACTAGAACACGTCTCTACCGCTAAGAGCAACAAATACAATTTTCCCAATTACAGGTTTCCTTTGCAATGTTCCTCCCGGAGGAAGAATAAAACACCACCACCCCCAACGCCATTCTCTTAGCTTTTTGTCTTCTACATCTAGAAACCGTGTCGACTGAACGTGTCTGCATGTGTGTGTATGCGTGTGTATGCGTGTGTACGATGTGGCGTGAAGACTGCTCTGGTCCATGAGAGGGGGGCTGGCTTTAGGGAAAGAAGTGATTAATAAGAAAAATCTGCCTTTAACTCTCCCTTCTTGCCCCACCGACCAAACACACACACACCCCTACACACACTTGCAGTCGCAATCCCATAGCTGTAGGGAGGTCTACACAGGTTCTAAGACCCCTCTGTATTTTCCAGAAAAGAAGGCTGAGGCCAGGGAGGGGAGGAGACAGGTCGGGGGTGATGCCTGTGCGTGCAGCAAGGGGGCCCCAGCCTTCCTGAGACAGGGTCCAGCACCCCCTTCCCGGGCCCCCCTCCTCTCACTGGTGTGGCTGGCCCCGTACAAGACATTCCCAGGCAAGTTCCCCCAAAACATACGGAGAAGAAAGAGGAGCAGAGGCCACAGACACACACACACACCCCTTGGTTGTCATTTTGAGCCTAATTGTTCTAACACCAGCTGTCACATCCGCAGAATTCTTCTCTGGTACCAGTGACCTGCAAGCTCTAGAATAACAAGGATGTGTTTAAAAATAGCCCAAATTCCTAGAATTCACCTCTCCTTCTCACCCTCCCTTCTCCATCTTCCTGACAAGCCTGGTAAAAGCTCCACTTCAAATTTATGAGTGTAATGTCAGAAAGATTTGATTCAGACTCATTAGCAGTGGTAGAGCAAAGCGTGGCCAAGAGCAGGCGCTGGCGCGGCCCCTGGGCTCTGGCCCCAGCAGAGCAGGCTGCAAAGCTTGGCGGACGCTCAGCTCTAAGAGCCAGGGGGTCGGCTCTCTCCGGGTCACTGGACTGGGGCGCTCACTTCCTCCACTGCCCCTGGGCTCCCCGCAGACAAGCACCCCTACACTCATGGTCTCACCACCCTTCTTGGTGGTGCGCCCAGACCCCACACATCCTGGTCCAGACCCTACACAATCTGTTCTTCCTGCCTCCAAGCAGCATGGCCGCAAGGGACATGCCAACCATGCAGCCACCAACTAGCTATGTGACCCCAAACTCCCGAATCTGCCCAAGCCTCTGCTTCCCGTCCGTAAAGCCTCCTGTGACTGCTCTGAGGGTTAACGTCAAGCATATAGCGCCCTCCTCTCTCCGCTTGGAAGAAAACAGAAACTCTCCCATATTTTCTTCCCTTTCCTCCTTCAAACCCGCCGAACGTGCTTTAATATCGGGAAGGTGGTTTCAGTTGTAAGGGTTTGTGAACCCTACGTTTGTGAAGGGTCAATCACGGTGTTACTCATGTCCGCTGAGAAACCGGCAGCAGGTTTACGTCCAGCACGAAGGACACGGCTGTGACGCGCGGCATCAGGTTCTAGTCTAGCGACCGAGGACGTGCTCGCAATATAACACGCTGTTAAGAGGAAAATGCGGGCTACAAATAGTATTTACAATCTGTTCTCGTTAATGTGTGAAAATACTGAAATGAAATTAGGCAGGATGTTGACAGATGGTTTCTGGGTAGATGGTTTCTCTCATTAGTGAGAGTTTTCTCTTTATTTATACTTCCTTATTTCCAGAACAAAAAATGTCAAGAAATAAATCAACAGTCACCAGATTCTAGTTTCAAAAGAGAAGAATTTGGTCAATGTTGCAGGGACAGGGGGATGTTTCCTCCTAGCCCCCAAAATAAATGAAATGTTCTGAAAAAAGATGTTGTCCAGATGTGACCCAAGAGGGCGGCAGCGCACAGAGGATGGGGACGTGCGTTTGTTCTGCACCCGGCTGGCTTGGCACAGGCGAGCGAGTGTGAGACGCCCGGCTCCAGGCCATAATGTCCTCATGGGGCGGGGACAAGAAGGCTTCTCCCCAGATCCCAAGATTTAAGACCATCCAGGAGAAAGCCAGTGTTGCCTACAGACTTACGGAGGATGAAGGGAAACACGGGCGAGGAAGGGAACCGACCTCGCTGTCTCCCTGCGATTCCCGACGGTGGGTTCAATTCCAGCCACGAGGACAACGTCCAGACTCTGCACCTAACCCAACGCACGTGTGTTAGAGAAGAGGAAACGGACCTGTGGGATGGAGTGACTCTCCCAGAGGCACCAAGACTGCCGAAGGCACACTGGGCAAGAACCTGGCCTTCCTGGGCGGTGGACCTGGACGCTCTCGGGAAGCCCAGGGAGGCGGCAGGTGCGCCGAAGAGCAGCCTGACTCGCGCCCTCTAGTGAGGAAACAGGGTCACTGCAGCCGAACGGTTTGCAAGGCTGAACCGGCGTCCCAATGCGTTGTTTTCTTCCTTGCCGAGCACACAATTGTACTTCGGCACACATATATTACCTGTATTGGAGCATCACGAGGCTACCCTACGGCGTCTCTCTGCTATTTCATCTCCTTAAGGTGGAGAAGGCTGTTTTTAATTAAATGGAAGTGAGGTGCCGGCCTGGAAAGGAAAGTCCTGGATGAGATTCCGTGAATCCTCTCTGGACACCGGGCCCGGGCCATCACCCAATGCCCAAGCCCCTTCCTCTGCTCGGTCTGTGCCTTTCTGGCAGCCAAGGGTCCCCGTCCCCTTCCTCTGTTTCAGAAGGCCCCCGTTATGCCTCCGCTGGAAAGTTGATCCGTGCGGGTTGGACCTGTTCTAGAGCTTGTTGGCCTTGAGCAAATCACTCCACAGTAATCAATCAAGCTCAGTCTGTGTGTGTGTGTCTCACTCTTCCTCTAAAGCAAAGAGACAGAGTTTGGTGAAAATAGCACAAGCTTTGGAACAAGACACATTTGGATTCAAAACTGGTCCCAGGCCTTCTACGAAATGCCTAACCTGTGCTCCCTAAAACTGTCAAGGTCATCAGAAACAAGAAAAGTCAGAGAAACTGCCAGAGTCCAGCGGCGTCCAAAGAGACGAGACGGCTAAACACAGTGTGGCATCCGGATGCCATCCTGGGACAGAGAAAGGACTTCAGGGAAAACTAAGGAAATCCGAATACAGCACACAACTGACACTCAGGAAACATTTTTATAATCCCAACCAAGGAATGTGTTTTTGATTCGGTAACGATAAGTGAGCAGTCCATATTCCAAATTTCCCAGTTTTCCCCAAAATTTCCTTTATAGCTTTCTAAAAAACAATTTTTGTGACCCACTTTCAAGACTCACGCATTCCATTTGTTATCCTTTTGCCTAAAACAGCACCCTGCCCATCTTTCTCTCTTTCATGACACTGACACAAAGTTAAACCAGACAGTCGCAGGAAGTCAAGGACGCACTTCCTGTCACAGCCCGGTACACGCGGGGCCGGAGCCTGGCTTGAGTGATGTGCCCATTCGTCATTCACGTGACTCGTTTGCCCCGCCATGCCTTCTATGCGCCAGGCGTTTTGCAAAGCACACTGTATACGTCGCCTCTTCATCTCCCAGCAACCCAGCTGAGTCACGACTATTATCCCCGTTTAACAGATAAGAAAACTGAGGCTCTGATCCATTAAGTGACTTGCCTGAACTGGCAGTTGAATTCTGGCTCCAAACTCAGGCTCCTTCCCAAATACACCACAGCCCCTTCCTCCACGAGGGCAGTATGTGGTCTTAGGGGAGTCGCCTGATGTAGCCACAGCCGGGAGAGAGGCATGACAGCTCAGGTGTGCGCCCACCAGGTGCTGTGCTGGGGGCTTAGGGGTTGGGCGGGTGGCGTCACGCAGGGCAGGCAATGGAGGAGCCACGGTGCTTCCGCAGGTGGGGGCGTCCAACGTGTCCCTGACAGGAACCCGGAGTTATTCTCATGCCCACCAAGGACCCTGAAGAGGAGTCTGGGACACAGCGGGCAGGGCCTTAGAGCCCCCCTCAGAGCACATGGAGAAGGAGTCCACCTACTTCAGCTGTGCCCGGGGCCAGTGCTGCAGGAGCCACCGCCGAGCTGGCATCCAGGCCATGGGACCCCACCCACCCACAGCCCACCTCCAGCCCTGACTGCTGGCATGGGGACAGGAGGGAAGCTGATGGCCTCCCAAGCCCCTCTGGGACCTCAGCTGCTAGGGAACTGCGGTGCAGATAAATTTCACCCGGCAAGTTGCTTAGCTTTTCTGGTCCTCCCTTTGCTCATCTGTGACATGGAGATCACGACAGCACCTATCTCTTAAGAAAGAACGAATGACTTAATACATGTAAAGTGTTCACAACCCCATTGGCACATAGCAGGGGTTCAATAACAGTGAGTGCCTTTCGTTACGAGTGCAGTCGTTACTGCTGCTAATATTACCATCGTCATCATCATCACCATTGACGGCAGCCCCGAACTCCAATCTTAGCGTTCCCAGGAGTTTCCAGGGCCACGGAGGCGGAGAGCTGGGAAATGTAAGCAACAGAAAAGGCCCCTGCCACCCACGTCCCCGCCCACGCCCACGTGTACACCCTGCCCTCTCCTTTTCTTCAATCCCCCCTTTTCTCTGGATTAATCTTGTTTTAATCTTTCCTCTGGATTCATCTTGGTTTCAGTAGCCTTCTCCAGTAACTCATCCATAGGCACATTAACACTGCGGTCCCCAACCCCCCGGGCTCAGACCGTATCAGTCCGTGGCCTGTTAGGAACTGGGCCGCATAGCAGGTGAGCGGCGGGGGAGCAAGAGAAGCTTCGTCTGTATCTACAGCCGCTCCCCATCGCCGGCATCGGGGCATAAGCTCCGCCTCCCGTCAGATCAGCGGCGGCGTTAGATTCTCATAGGAGCGGGAGCCCTACTGCAAACTGCGCATGGAGGGATCTAGGCTGCACACTCCTTATGAGACTCTAACGCCCCATGATCTGAGGTGGAGCTGAGGCAGTGATGCTAGCACTGGGGAGTGGCTGCAAATACAGATTATCGTTAGCAGAGAGGTCTGACTGCACAATAAATGTGATGTGCTTGAATCATCCCCAAACCATCCTCCCCTCCATCGGTCCGTGGAAAAATTGTCTTCCATGAAACCGGTCCCTGGTGCCAAAAAGGTTGGTCACTGTGCTGCATTAACAACTCATTAACCACCACAAACTAATACATTTTATCTCATGTCAGGCCATGTCTAATCAATGCCAGTAATAAATGCAACTGCATTCTGATAATCTTCTGCACTTTCTGGACAGCTGCCATCCTAGGCCTTGCTGACATCCTTAGCCCCCTCAAGGAGGAGGTGGTACCTCGCTGAGCTACGGCACCTTGCCATATAAGGGCCATGAGAGCCCTGATGCATCTGTAGATGCCCCTTACTCCTCAGTTTGAAGATGAAATGAGGCCCAGAGAGGGGAAGTGAATTTCCCAAAGCCACACAGCAGGTTGGGTGCCAAGTGCGATGAGAACCTGGGTCTCCAAGCTTATGTCTGAAGACCTTACCACCCAGCAGGCATTTAATCCACAGAGCAAGCCTAAGTGGCAGGTATCACCAATACTTCTGATTCACAAGTACACTGAAGCTGGGAGAGGTTAAAGGACTCGCCTGTGGTCCGTAGCAGGAGACTGAGGCGCCCGACCTTAACCACCATGTGGTTTTCTCGGAGTTTCCCCATCTAGCAGGAGCGGAGAGGAGGAGATCTAGGGAGACCCTGAAGGACACAGGCATCAGGAAGCAGGCCCTGCGTGCCAACCTGAGACGCACATGCCTGCTCCCCGGCTACCGCCGAGGGCTCTGCACCGGCCAGGCAGAGGTGGGCTCCAGACGGGAGGGACAGACTTCCTTCATACCAGCAATTTGCCACCACAAATTCATTAAGAGGAACATGCAGTACGTGCCCCTTTCTGTCAAACTGCAGTGCCCACATCTGGCCTGGGACCTGGTTGCTGGTGGGAACCCACCAGCCATGAATCCGCTGCTCCCAGAACCAGTGGGTACAGGAGAGTCACCCTCCATTTGGTATAGAAAGCGGCACCCTCCTGTTTATACCCGTTCTCTACCCCTGCTTTGCAGAATGAATTAAACAAAAATCAAAACCTTCTTCAGAGGGGCTCCTTAAGTAGTAGCGATTTGCTATGACTAGAAGTCCCGGGACCGCTAGTCGTCCTGTCTGCAGCCCGGTGTTCCAGCCCACCTGTGCCTGAGCCACTCTGCTGGGGGTCCCTGTGAGGCCACCAACCTCCTAGTCCGATATCCAGGCCTGCAGGACAGACCCAAAGCCACCCCTGGCCACTGCTAAGCACTCAGCTTTGCCCACACCCGCCTTTACTGGCAATGGCGGACAGGCCAAGCCTAACGGGCCAGAAGGGATTTGTCGGGCCCTCTCAATCCATCATAATAGGAGAGTTTAAGGGTCCCCGATGCACATTCAGACAGTCCACGCTTCTAACAGCCAGTAAATACTCGCGCACTGGGTCAGCATTTTTAAAGGTCCTTAAATAGCTCATTTGCATAATCCATATTTTCAGAGCCCCTAAGCGTCTGTCCTGCCCGTGTAATCTCAGTCTTCACTGTGCGCAAGGAAGCAGAGCGTCCAGAGGAGTGTGGCGCCCCTCACTCCCCTTCCGGGAAAATTGATTCTTGTTTTTAAAAAAGACCACATTTTCAAAAGCAGGCACAGAACGAACCACGAAAGGAAAACATTTAAAGGGAAACTGTTAACCTGTGGAGGCCAGAAAATGTTCTTTCCCTAAAGGCAGGAGAATCCCCCATGGGCTCCCGGAGGACACTAATTACACTACGGGCCCCAGCAAACAGCACAGGCTTCCATTAAGGTTGGGGGGGAGCAGGGCCCCGCCAGCTCCCTCCTGCGGTCACGAGGAATGCAGGCAGGTTCACCCGAACATTGTTTTTGGTTGTTTCATTTTTTCATTCAGAACATTACGGGGGTACAGATGTTTCAGTTACATGAATTACTTTTGTACGGTTTGAGTCAACGTTATAAGCGTGTCCCTCACCCAGACAGTGTGCACTGTACCCATCAGGCGTGACTTTACCCAACTCCTCCCCTCCTCCCTCCCCCCCACCCCGCTCAATTTCCATTGAATTTCACTTCCATATATACACATGAGTGTCAATCATTTAGTTCCAATTTAACAGTGAGTACATGCGGTGTTTGTTTTTCCGGTCTTGCCATATTTCACTTAGGAGGATGGCCTCCAGCTCCATAAAGGTTGTTACAAAAGGTATTAGTTCACTATCTTTTTTTATGGCTCAGTAGAACTCCGTGGTATACATAAGCCACATTGTGTTAATCCACTCATGTACTGATGGGCACTTGGGTTGTTTCCACATCTCTGCGATTGTGAATTGTGCTGCTATAAACATTCGAGCGCAAGTGTCTTTTTTATAAAATGTCTTTTTTTTCCTCTGGGTAAATATCTAGCAGCGGGATTGCTGGATCACACAGTAGGTCTACTTTTAGTTCTTTGAGGCATCTCCATACTACTTTCCATAGAGGTCGAACTAGTCTGCAGTCCCACCAGCAGCGTGTAAGTGTTCCTTTCTCTCCACGTCCACGCCAGCATCTGTCGTTTGGGGACTTTTTGACAAAAGCCATTCTCACAGGAGTCAGGTGATATCTCCTTGTGGTTTTGATTTGCATTTTCCTGATGATTTGAGATGTTGACCATTTTTTCATACGTTTATTCACCATTAGCCTGTCTTCTTTTGAAAAGCTTCTCTTCGTGTCTTTTGCCCACTTTTTAACAGGTTGTTTGATGTTTTCCTTTCAGCATCGCTTTTCCAGGTTTAGTCTCAGCTCAAAGTCTTTCCTGGGGGAAAGGAAAGGCAATTTGCTAAGAGAAATTTAGGTTCCAGGATTGCGGGTCATTCAGCACAGATCTGGGTTAAGGCTCTGCCCTGAGGCAACAGCGCAGACCTTCAGTACTGTGAGGAAGGGCCCCTTAGCACCCTCCGCTGCCTCTCCACGCCCTTGGAGAGAACAATTAGGTCTTGTTCAGAAGGCTACCCAAACTCCAAACCGGCTCCGACCACGTGCAAAACCTGGCTGATTCTTGCCAACATAATGCGGAGCTGAAGAAGCCAGGCATGAAGGAGCGTGCAGTGATGACTGTTCACACAGTTTCTAGAACAGACAAAACTAATCCATGATGAGAGCAGTCAGGACCCGAGTTGGGAGGAAGCGTGTAGGGACACTCCCAAAGCCCTGCTAATAGCTCCATCTGGGCGCTGCGCTCCGCTGTGTTCGCTCGGGGGAAGGCACCGCGCTGCACTGCTTTTTTAAGTAATCCAAATTCCCTTAGTTCCCGTTTCAACCTCCTTAGCATTGCTCTGAAATCCCCTCACGCCGCACTTTTATTTTTACTCCCCAGAGCACTTCCGGGATGCCCAAGTCCCTGAAAAGGGATTAATTTCCCTTTGTCCAGATTTTCGAGATTATTTAGGAAAGGTTTAGGGGAAGGGGAATATTTATAGCAACGAGGACGTGCCTAAATGCTCTGAGGGCTTCTTTGCTGTTCTTTGCCGGAACTCCCCATCTGCTAGAAACCCCACCACCCCCGGAAAGGCAGGGTTACCGGGTGAGATGGGAGTCGGGGTGGGCAGGGGGACTGGCAGATAACACAGCCAGGCCTGGCCAAGACGGATGTCTCCCACTGGGGTGTCTGAAGCCCGGGTGGGCGCCAGGCCAGGTGGCTCTGGGCTTCCCCCGCCTCAGGCAAGCTGCAGGGCTGGCTGAAGTCGGGACTCGCCCCCCCGGAGGCCCTCCAAAGCCTGGCTGAACTGAAGCAGAAGGAAAGAGGAGGCAGCGGAAGCTGGGGGCGGGAGATGAGGAGTGAGTGGGGTGGGAAATGGAAGGAGGGAAGGGCAAACTGGCACGGACGGAGGGTCGGCTGGGCGCCCAGCTCGGCCACGTGTCCAGAGCACGGTCCCTCCCCCATGAATGCCCCAGACACCCGCGCAGCATGGGGGTCCCTAACCCGCCCGAGACCGTGGAGGAAGTGAGGCCTGGGGCGGGGGGAGAGCTGAGCCCGAGACGCCCCACAGTGGGCGGTGGTGCCGCAGTTCAGACCCAGGCCCCTCTCCAAGCCTCGGCTCCTGCAGTCGGCGGCCAGTACAGGGACAACCTGGCTCTCTGCGGACCTCCAGGCTCCCCGCCCCGCCCCGCCCCGCCCCCACTCCTCTGCCCCATCCGCCCCCGAGGGCGCCCCGCCCGGTGGCCCCTCGGACCCCACTAGGGGGTGGGCAGCCCCCGGGGCGCAGCCACCCGCCGAGGAAAGGGCGGCGAGCTCCACCAAGAGCCCGATGCCTGGGCGGGACCCTCCTCCGTCCCCACCGCGGACAAGGCGCGGTTTGCCGAGGTCCCCGCGCGTTCCCTTCGCCCTGCGCCGGCTGGGAAGGCTCCGGGCTCCGCAAAGCGACCCGGAGGCGAGGGGCGCGCGGGATGCAGAGCGCAGCGGGAGTGGGGAGAAGGGAGCGTGGGCTGCAGAGGCGGCGGGGTGAGGGGTGCAGGGGCCGGGGGTGCGGGGCTGCAGGGCGCAGGGGCGCCAGGCGCGGACACCACTCGCCCCCGAGCCCTCCGCGCGGAAGCCGCAGGCCCTGCTCTCCGCTCGGCGGTGCCCGGCCCCTTCGCCCGCGCCTTCCCGCCCCGGATCGCCCAGCCGTCACCCGGAAGTCCCGGTCGGTGCCCCGAGAGCGCCACCCGCGGGCTGGCGGCGGCCGCGCAGGGCCCTGGGTGGGGGCGTTCCCAATGGCCCCCCTGCCTCGTCACTGCTGCGAATGACATCACCCCCGGAGCCCCCGCCCCCGGCCTGCAGCCAGCGTCTGAGCCGCTCCGGCCCGGCCCCGGCACTCCAGGCGCATCCTGGGCAGCTCTGGGCCCGCTCTGCTTCTCGGCAGCCCTGCCCCAGCCAGCAATCTGCGCCCACCCACCGGCTGTGCTTCCCCGCCAGCCTCCCAGGCCCCTCCTCTTCCTCTGATTGCCCAGTTTCTTCCTCGCTTTCATCTCCTCTGGACCCTCCATCGCCCAAATCTTGAGCAAGTCACCTTTCCATTAGGTGGACAAGATGTGGTAGGCAGATAGAGATGACAGAGATACGTATACATGCAGACACATACGGACAGACCACAGACACATGGATGATGGACTGATACGGTACAGCCGACAGATGGCTGGATACAGATGATATGGTGGAAAGATACATATAAATGGATGATAGATACACCTAGAGGATAGGAATAGGTGATATTATATACACACGCACACATAGACCACAGATAGACAGTGGATGGATGGATGGATGGATGGGCATATATATCCTGAAGGGAAAACCCGGGACCCTAGTCTGGCCAGGACAGTACTCAGGCCTTGACAACCCAGTCAACAGAAAGGAAGCTGCAGGTTTCCATCTGTTTAGGCTGTGCAAACTGTAAAGCACTTGAAGTCCCCTGTAACCAACCACAACAGCCGCTTAGCCTGTACCCCAGTGCTGACTGCGGACGGTTTGAGCATGGCTCCCATTCCGTGGGGCCTGCCTGAGAGCACCACCACACTCGCTCACTCGTTCTTCCAGCCAGCACCACGGGGCCTGCTGGGTCCTGCCACCCAGAGACCAGCCGGGCACACGCCTGCCGGCTAGACGCTGGCATTCTGGTGGGCATCAGGGATGCCCACACAGCACCTCGCCCGATCCGTGACAGGTGCCCTGGGAGGCGTTAGGGACGGGGCATTAGGAAATGCAGGTGCTATTAGAAGGGACGGGCATCCGACCTGTCTTGAGGCTGGGCTGGGGTTCCGAGGAGAAGAAAAGGGACGTCAGGCGGACGCACCAGCACACACTCACACGAGTGGAGGGCCTGGTCCCTCCTGGGACAGGGGGCAGGCTGGTGGGGCTGGATCACAGGACCCTGAGGTGACAGTGGGTACCAGGGTGTACACTGGGCTCAGAGACAAGACACGGGGAAGTCAGCTGAGACCAAGTTGATGGAGCCTTGAGAGCCAGTCTGTTTCTTCTTTTCCTACCTCCTCTGCCATGCCGGTGCCCAGGCGCCTGAGGCAACAAAGAATGGACCCTCCAGTCTGCTGGGCCAGGTCTTCAAACCCCTGGACATGTGCCAGTCTGAGAGTCGGTCAGCCTCCTGCAGGAACAGCTGCGGATGTCGAAGGGTCACGCTGCTGTCGGCAGGCCCTCCTTGTGTCTCACCTGAATCCCCCACCCACCTGGGGCAGCCTCCCCCTCAGGGTGACTCAGCCCTGGGCTCCCGGCTCCCTTCCTGCCACCAGCTAAGCCCTGTAAGCGGTTACCATAGCGACCTCGAGGAGCTGGGTTCATACCTATCTTTCCCGATGAGCCCTGGATGTCTAAATTGCCCCTGAAATGAATGCCGTGCGTGCTGCTCACCTGCAGAGGCATCCGAGGGGCAGCATCTCAGTGCCGTCCCCCCGTGCAAACTCAGGAAGGGAGCAATGGCGGGAGGGGAGCCCTGATGGCAGGTCACCACCGGACTCCAGGCTGCCACTCCCCTGGGTAAGATTCAGGCCCCTGAATCACCCCTCTCCTACCCCCTAGTTAAAATGTAATTCCTTCTTCCTCCTTCCTAGCTGTATTTTTGGACCCCTATTAGGGGACGGAGCCTGCCGTGTATCACACAGACTTTAGAGTGTCTGTCATCCCACGGCAAATGGCCCCTGAAAGGTAAACGCGTGGTCTTGCTCGTTTTCATGTCCCTTTACCCCTCGGAGGGCCTCGCACAGGGCACAATCACTGCGAAGTTCACGGCGCCGACGCATCCTCCCTCTCCTCTGTGCCTTGGTTCCTAAGACTTTCACCAGAGATAAATGAGGACACCCTGGCTGGGCTGACACCCCAGCTTTACTCGGGGAAGCCCCATCCCCTGGCAGAGAGGCAGGGCTACAAGAGCAGAGGGGTCCGGACCCTCCGCCTCTGGACTTCCGGACCACCCGTCGTAACTGCACTTCCTCCGACCCAGCCTCTCGGAGCAGCAGCTGGCCAGAGGGAGACGGGCTGCCCGGCCTGCTCCTCCGGGGATGGAGACAGGCCTCTGTGGCATCGGACAAAGGAGGCAGGACTCAGGAACAGGCTGCTAGAACATGCCGAGGATGCTCCAGCTGTGCCCAGGCCCGGGCACGGCTCCCACCCGGAGGCTCTGGCCTCCCGGAGGACACAGCCAGCTGAGGCTGCAGGCTTGGAACTTTGACAGGCCCCAGCCGAGCCTGCAGACACAGCCCCGGAGGCAGAAGCTAACACGGTTAATTGGTTCCAACCTTCAGCTAAGAGTAGGAGCATTGATCGGCCACCCATGGGGCCCAGAAGCTGTGACCTCAGAGGATGCTTTCCTTCACACGAGCTTGAACCCAGAAAAGAGAAATCCGATCAGAGGTTGCGGTGCTCTCTTCCCAGCCGGGCCAGAGCGTGGCAGCAAGGCGGGATTCTAAACAGTGGAGAAGCCGCCACTGAGACATCAGTGGAGAGGAGGGGAAAGGGCCCTTCCTCCCGGGCAGGACGGGCACATCTAAGGAAGGGCCAGCCCATCAGAGCAGATGACAAGAGACGGGGCCCCGTCCCTCCCCTGTCTGAGAAGGGCTTTTTCCAGACTCCCTGGAGGAGGACTCACAAGGCAGGCACAGGGCAAGGGGACTTCAAATAAAGGTCTCGGGAGTTGGGTTTGGGCTCTCAGTGGAGCCAGGGGTTGGCCGAGTTACTGTGGTTTCGATGCAGGAAGCAGACGCCACGTGTGCAGCCCCCACACAGAAGTATGAGCCCACTCTCCTGTCGTTCGTCCATCCCTCCAGAAACTCACCCATCCGCCCAGTCCTCTAAACATCTAGCCATTCAGGAACTCTTCCAGCGAGTGAGAACTGAGTCCCTCCTGTGTGCCAAGCCGTGCACTAAGATCCTTGCGGCCTCATCTGTAAATGGTGCTGGTTCCACCCGTACATCGTAGGGTGTTCGTGAGACTCAAACAGGAAAATGCTGACGCGCTTGCAGCCTGCGAAATGTCACGCACATATCAGTGAGTTGTGGCTTTGACAGGAGGAAGCCCTTTGGGTGCTTCCAAGAAAGGGCCATTCCAGCCCCTAAGAGACCCCCTCCCCTCCCCTCCCTTAGTCCTTGAACTCTCAGCCGAGGAGCCTTTGATTGGCATTCACGGGCTGGTTTCTCAGGCCAACTTTGTATCGTGAAGACTTTTTCCTAACGTGGGGGTTTATAACATATCTCTGAGACCCTTGCAAAGGTGCTCCCCTCCGGACTTGCTGTGTGACCTAAGACAGGTCAGACGGCTTCTCTGTGCATCAGTTTGCTCGGCTGTAAAATAGGGAGGATAGGAGTAGCTACCTCTTAGGGCTGTTGTAAGGATCGGAGTTAATACATGTGACATGCTGGGCCAGTGGGCAGCACAGCATGAGTGCATGTAACAGTGAGCTACTTGTGAAGATGGCATGATCTGCCACTGCGGAATGACGGTTCAGGCTAACCTTTTACAAAGGGACCTCGGGGATCCTATTGGACAAATGCTTCTGGCTTTCAGACACATCCAGCCCTGATCTCCCCAGGCCTTAAACCATCTCCGTACAGCAGCTTCCTTGGACAGGAGACTTGGCTTCTATTATAACCTCAGATCAGAGACTCCACGTCCTAAGGCACTGCAGCCCCTGAGAAAAAATACCACAGGTCTCACAGGCACAGGAAGGGTTATAAAAAATGCTATCTTTCCTCTTCCTACAATCAGGTGGGTAAAAACGTTGGATTTGTATAGTGCTGGGAGTAGAACAAGAGACACAACCAAAGCGACAGGCCACTGAGAGCTTCTGGCTGCTGCTGGCATCCATGAAACTCCATCAGATTAAGGATGCTCTTGTGCATGAACCCACGGGCAGAGACACCGCCATTCACAGCACAAATACAAACTGATAGCTATTTCGTTCTTCAGCGCCCAGCGTGATTCATAGTAACTTCTAGCCTTCTACTGCTTTCAAGCAGAAAACAGTCCCGGCTCAAAGAGCAGGACGAAAGGTGCCCAGGAGCCCAAAGTCACATGGGATCCCGGAAGCTGCAGAGCCCATAGAGACTTTGTTGTCCAGCACACCAGAGTTCACGACTGCTGTCCATTCTTGGTGCTGCGCTCCCTCCAATCAGAGCCTCGAACGTGCCCTCCTTACTTTCCTGCTTCGGTTCACGATGCCGAGACTGACTTAGCCTCCAGAGATGCTAGCGTGGTAAGACACAATGCCTGCCCTCCAGGGACCCTTAGGGGAGGCCTATCTCCCTGACTGCGTCCCCTTGCACTTGGTCTTGTCCCACATGGACCCCTCTCCTCCTGTCTTCCTTCCTTGCCATCCTCACCACTGGCTGGCACCGCCTGCCCGCTTCTGTGCTTCCAGCAGCATCTGCTTAGTCTCTGGCTCCCGCTGAGCACAGGACCGGATATCACAGAAAAGAAAGGGAAAGAAACGAAACCAGTGGCCTTAGGAGTTCACAGCCCACCGGGGAACTTTTCGAGAAATGTAACCAAAGCAGCCCTTGCCCTGGAGAGCCTTTGGTCCATAGGCAGCGCGCCCCAGACAGAAAGGGTCCCTCTCTTAAAGAAGCCCAACACTTCTCATGTGCCCATGGCAAGAGGCACCAGCAGCACAAACACTCGGGAAAAAGCAGGCACAGAGCGGTGCCCCCACAAGCACTCTTGGGGACGGTCCATGGGGCAGGACCAAGCCCATCATCCTGCCGGGGTCGCCAGAGCCATCACTAGAAGCAGCAGCAACTTTGGATGTGAACGCAGATGTTTCTACCCTGCCCATAGGGAACAAAAGCTCTCTTGCTGGTCAAAGGTGGCCAAGCAGTCCCTCAAGGCAGAGGGCCCCTCCCAGTGGGAGAGCATGTGATGACATCAGGCAAACACCAGAAGCTGGGTTTGGGCACCTGGAAGGGACGAAGACTGAGTGTCAAAATCCCAAACCAAATGGTCAGTGAATGGATGAAGGCAGTGGGAGCAGAAGGGAAGTCACGGGATTCCACCTGGGTCGTCCGTTTCCATCCTTACGGCCCCGACGAGGGGTGCCTCTTACTCCCCTTCGACAGATGCAAAAACTGAGGCTCAGAGAGGTTCTTCTGCCCAAAGCCTTGGATTAGTAAGTGCTGGCACCAAGACCCATGCTTTTTATTTTCAAAGCTTGGGCTTTTTCAACTATACCATGCAGCCCACAAAAATAGATAATCGCTACCTTTATATTGGTTATTGATATCGCATTAATCGATATTTCATTCCTCTGGCGCCTCTGTAAGGTCCTCCGTGTCCTAGGGCAGGAGCAGGGGCTCTAAGCCCAGGCCAGGCTCTGGGCTGGGAGAGAGGACGCGGCTTCCCCTGTCACAAAACAGGCCCGTCCCTCCCTCCCCTCCACGGCGGGGCTGGCGCTGACACTGCCGCTCCTGTTACCCGCTGAGACAATTTCAGCTCCAATTTGCTCCGACTCCAGACCAAAGGCTCTGCCTCTGCCTCTGATGTGCTGAACAAAACCAGAGACGGGAACTCGGCTCAATCCCGAGTCGGGAGAAAGTGTGTGAGGCAGGCAGGCAGCCTCCCTGCGTGTCTGCTCTGCTGGGCGGCGGCTGGGGCACCTCACAGCCCCCCCAGGTCACCTGATGCTGGCGATCCGTGGGCTACAGTTGGCAAAACACTGCGGGGGTGGGTGGCAGGGGTCCTGGGCTGGGGCAGGACGGTGCTGCTAGGTGCCCCTGCGGGTGGGGTTGGTTCCTAAGGAGAAGTTTTCTGTCTCAGAATCTACCAAGGTCCCTCAAGGAGGGAGGTGGCGGGAAGGGCCATAACACTCTGGCCCACCCCCGCTACTCAGGGGCAAGGAACCCCACAAGCAGAGAAGGCCTCCCCTGACTGTGGCTTCGGTGCGTTTGAGAGCAGATGCTTCCATCAGCCTTTCCCCAAGGCGCCCTCTCTGCAGAGCGCCGTCCTCCGTGATCATTTCTGCCCCCTCCTGAGCTGTGCGTCTCTGCACCTGTCTTCAGCACCGGGCACGTCGTCTTTCTCCAGCTGGGTGAGTGGGGTTCCCAAAGACTCCAGGGGTAGCAACATTCGCAGGAAGGAAACTGAAAGCCTTAGGAGGAGAACAGGGCAGGGTGAAGCACGAGGGTGCCTAGGAAGCATTTCTGCACGTGCCCTGCCGCACAGACGGCCCTCTGCCAAGGACATTTCACTCATCCTGAAGCCGTCGTAAGAGGTAAGGTACAATCGAGTCCCGATTTCCATCCTTTGCTCCGTAGGAGCAGTTCGGGGACTCTCTTCCACGCAGTTTTAACTGAAATGTGAATGAATTATTTTTGCCTTCTTGCAGACAACACCCTATGAGGAGGTGTGTGTGTGTCTGCTTCTCCATCCAAGCGGTTTTCTCGTTTCAGACTGTGGGCTGTGGATGCCAGCCTCCCACCCCTCCTCTGCCCGGCCCAGTGGGTGACCTGGGACAAGAGTCCCAACCTCCGATGAGCCGGTTTCCTCATCACTGAAGCGGGACGTGATGGAACCCATGCTGTAGGGACGCTCTGGGGATTAACCAAGGCAAAAGGCCTAGTAAAGTGGCTGGCGGATAGTAAGCATTTACCAATAACAAATTCATGGCTACCGCTTATTAAACTCAAGCATGGCTCCCTACCAAGCCCCTGACCACCCTCAGCCTTAGCCTCGTGCCTGGTCTCTCGAGGACGTTGTTTGCTCCTGTGCTGGCGCCGTCACCTCTGCCCAAGAGACTGAATCACCCGCACTTCTCTCAGGTCCCCTTCCTCCCACATTTCTGCCACCAGCTGAAGGTGCCTCATCTACTGGCCCCCGTGGAGGCCCACGACAGTCGCAGACGGGGCTGGCAGAGAATCTAGAACTGACCCCTCTTCTAGACAGTACAGTACAGGAGGACAGTCCCGCCTCCTCCCAGAGCTACACGCGTGTCCTGGGCTGGGGTAGCAGCTGTGGCTGGCTCGGCCACGTGGTCACCGTTAGGTGGCCTAGGTCTGCCCCCTACAGTGGTCACTTCTGGGGCCCTGTGGTTCCCAGTAACCAAAGCCTGCAGGACGGGCCGAGGGGTCCGATCTCTCCTGGACGGGAGCAGGGGGGAGACCAAGGTGCTTCCCTTCCCCGAGGCCTTGGAGCTGACCGGGACGTGCCACGCGGGGCGAGCAGGACTTGTTTCATCACAAGTTCAAATGCCTGCGACAGATTTCCAGACACCTGTGTTCCTGCCCCATCTCCCCGACACACCCGTCTGAGGAAACCCTGCACCCACGTCCGCCAGACTCATGTCTGCTCCAGTAAAAACTTTAATTCGGTGGTTACCTTTGATGTCCCTGCTGCCTTTCAACACCTTTTTACATAATCTGACTTTAGAGCCTTTTCTTTAGGATGCGCTTCCTCTCTAAAAGGGGCCGATGCCTTTAGCTGATAGAGTGTATTCAAAAAATACCTACTGAACACCTGCGAGGGCCCGCTGAGAGCTAGGCACTTGGGGGGCAGGGAGGGGCTGGCGGGCGACAAAGGATGGCGGAGACACATCCTTCCCCTCCAAGAAGCTTCGAGTGGGAGCGGCGTAGGGGGAGACAGAAATTCACACAACTAATTGGAACGCATGCCGGGCTTGCTGAGGACACCGAACGAGGTGAACACAAATTGCTTCAGGAACAAAAGGCTAATTCCTGTGTTTGCATGGGCCTGTGATTGCGATTGTGCGAACTCCTGAGTTAGAATTTCTGAATATACATCACGGTGCACGAAACAAAGCTCTTGATCTAGCAATACTAATACATGCCAGATAGAGCATGAACTGGATGAGTGATCAGTGAAGCTCTGGGTGTGACACTATTGTCCCCACCTTAGAGGAAGGGATAGAAACCACCTATATTTATATACAGCTGTGCCCCGGTATAGCGGCCACGGGCTACACGTGGCTACTGAGCACTCGAAAAGTGGCTCATCCAAATTGTGCTGAGTGTTAAACACACACCTCTGACCGACTTAAAAGTAAAAAGTACTGCTGGCGACTACACCCAGAAAAACACAGCCTCCCTCTAGTGAAAGCCGGCCTGTGGCTGAGCACCAACCCACAAGCAATGACCCTGGCAAGGAGACGGGCCATGAGAACAAAACTGTGAGGCTGTGAGGGTCTCGGAAACGAGTCCACAAAACAGGAGAGTCAGGGACACTCAGCAGGGTCACCAAGGCTGCCGAGCAGAGAAGGGCTGTATTGGGAGCTGGGCTGGGGAGAAGGGGGAGGCCAATGAGTGTCATGCAGGTGTTAAGACGAGGCTCAGTTTTAACATACTAGACAGAAGAAACTTGCTAGCAAGGTCAAGTGCCTCGTCCCAACCTCCCTCCCCAGCTGCTCTGGCTAGTGTGAACCTCTCACGTGAAACTGGGACTTTATTCACATGATCCTGCCAGATACACAGATACATCTCATTTTTTTTTTTTTTTTTTTGAGACAGGATCTTGTTCTGCCACCCAGGCTAGAGTGCACCGGCATCATCATAGCTCACTGCAACCTCAAACTCCTGGGCTCAAATGATCCTCCTGCCTCAGCCTCCCAGCCAGCTAGAACTACAGTCATGCACCAGCACGCCCAGCTAATTATTTTGTTTTTATTTTTTTTAGAGATGGGGTCTCACTATGTTGCCCAGGCTGGTCTCGAACTCCTGGACTCAAGCAATCCTCCCACCTTGGTCTCCCAAAATGCTGGAAATTACAGGCAGGAGCCATTGTGCCAGGCCTACGTCTCACTTACTCCTTAACATTATAATAATTCATACGCAAATCTTTGTTCCTGTACTAGACTGGAAAGTATTGAGGCAGGATCCATGTCTGATTTATTTTTGCAGCCCCAAAGCACCCAGCCAGTCTCCAGCCTATAATAAGAAAGTCTCAAAGGACGTCTGTTGAATGAACGCATATGGGGACCCCCCAGCAGGCAGCCCCTGCCCTGCCACAGCTGTTTCCAAGCAGGGCCTGTGTCTCCACTCAGGGCTTCTGAGACAGGGCTCCCTGGTGGGGGAGGACGCTGGCTCGCTCCGGGGGTCCCATACAACTCCTGGATTCTCGGGGGCTGGTGCCCCTCTGGGAGAATCTTGCCTTTGCTCATCTAGTTTTCCTTCTGATTCCTTTACAAGTTGGCACCAGACGTAGGGCTGAGAGCCAGATTAGCGACGAAAGCTGTCAAAAAATATCTCCCCTCCAGAAAAAGCCAAGGAAAACAACATCTTGGTGGGGTTTTCCAGAGGAAGAAAAAGTGAAATAGTCTCTTTTTGCCTTCTACGTGTTGCCCGAAAATGGCAGTTTTGCAGAAAGAAAACATATTTTTCCTGAGCAAAGCTGTTTGTGGTGTGAAAGATAGAGTGCGTGTGCCGAGCACAAAGACACAAATTGGCCCGAGGCGCAGCTACGCGTGCTATTTTCACAGGAGCTTAGGTTGGGGGGAAGGGGTTGGGGAGAAGGAAAAATAAAATCTTTGTTTTGTGAACACAGGAAAAAAAAATGTTGGCCCAGATCCTGGATCCAATTCAAACCTGGCGTCTGGTAGGAGGCAGGCCTGCGACAGAGACGCGCTGCGGGAGGGAGGGAAGTCGGAGCGAGCGCCCCGTCAGCCCTCCCCATCCTGGCCGGAGAAGGGTGGGCTCACCCCGACAGCAGGCGGGCTCGGGAGCCGGGGCCACCACGCCCTGGAGCCAGCTCTGCTCGGGGGCACGGCCAGGCGCCCCCCCACGCCCTGCCTCCTGCCCCTGGGGACTGACCGCACCGGCTCTTGAGAAGACTGAAGGAGGTGCTGCCCGTGAGGACACTGGCACGGGTCCTGCCCCCAGGCGAGTGCTGAGGAGCGAGGTGGCTTTGCTAGCGATGGAGATGGTGACAGTGATGGCGATCGTGAAGACGAAGTAGATGATGAGGATGACAGTAAGGACGGTGATGGTGATGACGGTGATCGTGATGATGGTGATGGTGATGATGATGGCAATGACAATGGTGATGGTGATGGCAATGACAATAGTGATGGTGATGATGATGGCAATGACAATAGTGATGGTGATGGTGATGAAGATGATTGTGATATTTATGGTGGTGATGGTGACGGTGATGACAATGATGGTGATGGTGACGGTGATGGTGAGGATGGTGATGATGATGATGGTGGTGGTGGTGAGGATGGCCCCGCCTCACGCACTGTGGGCACCCCCCACAATCCCTTCTTCCCTTCGCAGCTCCACCAGCCCCTCAGACTCAGAAGGGGCCTTTCTCAAAGTCCACCCAAGCCAGAGTCACTCAAAGGTCTCCTGAGAACCACTGAACCAGAAACCCCTCTGGGTGTGTGAATTACGCAGATGCCCAGGCCCACCCAGACCTTCAGATCACGACTCCCTGGAGGGGCCCCAGGAATGTACATTTTAAATGTGCTCCCCGGGCAGGTCTATGTTCACTAGAGGTGGAAGAGCACCCGTGGAGCCCAGCAGCTTCGCCTTACAAATGAGGAAACTGAGGCTGGAGAGGAGCGAGTCAGCCAGCCAGGGATGGCAGAGAGAACTAGAGGCAGAGGTTCACATTCCAGGGGCAGTCCCTTGCTGCTCCAGCATGGCCTGTCGTTATTCAACAGTTACATGCTAAGTGCCAACCGTCTGCACAGCCCAGGACCAAACCCCAATCAGACAAAACACTTGCCCGCGAGGAGCACCATGCAGCCCTGCTGGGGGCTAAGCAACAACGTGGGGAGGGGTGAGTGCCGGGCGAGGGAAACAGAGGAGGGCCGAGGAATGCAACGGGGAAGGCTGCACGGGCGGGAAATGGGGGGCTCAGAGATCCAGGAAGGCAGCTCGGAGGAGCGGGCACTTCAGCTGGAGCTTTGAAGGGTGAGCACCGTTTAGCCAAACAAAGAGAAGCACCGCAGGCCGGGAGAACAGCACTGCACCGGCAAACACCCAGGACGTTTATGGGGAACAGGAAGCAGCTGCTTTTATCTAGGGCTCCAGGGGAAACGGGGAACCAGAGCACATGGGGTCCCGACCCGGGGCTGGGGAGGGTGGCCTTTACCTTACGGGCAGCAGAGAGCCAGGCAGGCCTTCCAGGAAGGAAGCCATGCACGCCTTAGGAAGGTCAGCCCGGCACCACCTTAAAGCTGATGGAACGGGAGACGAACCGTCCCTGAGCTCAGGCCCCTCGAGGTACCAGCATGTGACTGCCAGGTCCTGGCAGGGCAGCAGCAAACTCCCCAGGCCCCCTCCCTCCTGCCTCTGACAGTGGCGGGCTGGTAGAGGGCGTGTGCCTTTTCCACAGCCGGAGCTCCGCGCTCTGTCACAACCCCGCACCCCCTTCTCCGACTCTGTCCCAGCCACCTAGCCCAGTCATCGTGTTCCTTGCGGTGATGACTAACACGGGCTCTTGGGGTCCCATGGTGATGTGCTGGCCAGACCCGGAGAGGCTATGAGTGATGGGTCGGGGAGGTGAGACCACCAGCCAGTGCACTGAAGACTGTGAGTTTCATAGACACACGTCTAGTGGCAGTGTGACTTTGGGCCAGTTGCTGATCCTCTCTGAGCCTCAGTTTCCCCACCTGTAAGACAGAGGTGATGATACTTACCTTAAGGGGCTGCCATGAAGTTGAAAGAAGTCTGTGACATATGGCCAGTGCAGTGCCCAGCCCAGCATGGTGCTGGTGGCTGCTCGGGTGGTGATGATGACGATGACAATGATGACGTAGCACCCTGTCTCCAGCTCACGTCATCGGTGTCACCGCCAGCATCAGCAGCATCGTCAAGCCATCCTCCCGCGCTGTGGCAGCTCAGGTCCCTCCCCAGCCACTCGGGAGATCAAAACATGGACAGAGCTCTCGGCTCCAGGCCCTGGGCAAAGCTCAGGCCCCCGAGAGACGGAGGATGAAGACCAGATCTCTGCACCCAGATGGGCTCGTCTGACAGCCGAGGGACAAAGGACCCAAGTGGGGTCAGCTGGGGCTCAGTAGAGCCACACTAAGTGGCCTGAGGGCAGGCTCTACTCTGCAGGTGAACTTCCAGAACCCACCTGGAAGTTCTTGCTGAAGAATTTGGAGGCCTGACACGTCCTGTTCTGCCCAGAAATGGTACAAATAAAGATTTCACAGACATTGATTGTCACGGTTCCCGACACGAGTGCAGACAGCGGAGAGTCATTTACAGAACGTCATCAGATCCACCCTCCCTGTGGGCAGCCAGGGAGGAGATCAGAGAGTCGATGTTTCAGATAGGGAAACTGAGGACAGGGAA
>RJWJ010023770.1:0-25488 GCA_004363605.1 Indri indri | reverse complement strand
GGGGCTGTTAACTTTTTAATGGTACAGGAACCTACAGCCTTCCAGACAAGCAAATGTTGCCACCGTCTTTGTTTCTATCCCACCCCATTCATTCAATCAGCCATTCAGCAAATTATTTACTGAGCATCCACTAAGTGCCACAAACAGTTCTAGGTCCAGGGGACACCAGTGGTGAACAAAACAAACAAAAAATCCCTGCTCTTGTGGAGCTTACATTCTAGCAGATAGAGACAGACAATAAATGATAAATGTAGTAAGTTACATAGATGTTCGAAAGGGTAAGAGTTATGAAAAGAAACAGACATGAGGACTCAGGAGTTAGGGGGTACATATTACTTACCTATTACTGCTCTCAGGAATGACCACAAACTTAGTGGCTTACAACAACACACTTTTGTTATCTTACAGTTTAGGATATTAGAAGTCCTATCAAGGTGTCTACAAAACTATGCTGCTTCTAGAGGTTCTAGAGGGGGATTGGTTTCCTTGCCTTTTCCAGCTTCTAGAGGCCACCTGCATTCCTTGGCTCTCGGCTCCATCTGCCATCTTCAAAACTGGCATCATAACATCTTCAAATCAATCTCCACCTCCCTACGTCTGTGTCCATTGTCCTCACTCCTCCCTCTCTGGCTGTGACCCTCCTGCCTCCTTCTTATAAGGAAACTTGATTACATTGGATTCACCCAGAAAATCCAGGATAATATCTCCATCTCAAAATCATTAATTTACATGGCCAAGTCCCTTTTGCCAGGTGAGGTCACATATTCGCAGGTTCTGGGGATTAGGACATGGACACCTGGTGGGGACCATTATTCAGCTCCCATAGGAAGGGAGAGGCATGTTGCGATTTTAAGTAGGGCAGTCTGGGTAGGAGGCGGCATTTGAGTTAAGACTGAAGGAGGCAAAGGAGTTGGCCCGGCATATCTGGGGGAGCGGCAGTGAGAGGAACCTGCCAGGGGTGGATAAGTGGCATCTCTCAGCCCCTGACCCTCACACTTAGCTTTGTCCTTTTATGTGCCTTTAGGTCCCCTTGGGGCCCACAGGACACTGGGAAAAGGTAGACCATTAACTGACCTCACCCCAAAGCTCTCTCCTTGTCCCTCCTACACTCTGCCAATGAAGCCCCTCCGAGGCCACCAGTCCGAGTCCAACAGCCTCGTCTGTCTCCTCATCTTCCGCAACCTCTGTGGCCCTTGACCCCGAAGCCTTCTGCTCTCGGAGTCTGCACCACCGCACTCTCCAGTCCTCCACCTGCTACGCTTCCTGAAACATGGGTCCTGCAGGCTGTCCTCAGCCTCTCCTCTTCCTGGACCATTTTATTTTCATTCCCTGACCCACGGTTACCTGTGAGCTGATATCTCAATGTTTACCTCCAGCCCTGGTCTCTCTTCAGCTTCAGAACCAGATTTTCCAACTGCCTTTGTTTCATTTGGCCATGTAGCACTGCGGTCCCCCAGGTCCACGGCCTGTTAAGGCTATACCAACCCCAGTCCCCGCCGCACCCCCGGCAAGTCCCCCTCAACTCCCCAGCCTCCCACACCCTCCCCATGGAAAAATTGCCTTCCATGACACTTAGAAAGGGGGCGCTGCACAGCAGGAGGTGAGCAGTGGGGGAGCCAGCCAAGCTTCATCTGTATTTACAGCTGCTCCCCTCCCACTGCTTACATCGTTACTTGAGCTCCCCACCACCACCCCACCCCTACCCATGGAAAAACTGTCTTCCATGAAACCCGTTCCTAGTGCCAAAAAGGTTGGGGACCTCTGAGTAGCACATTTAGCTATTTATGTCACCTCCCCCATGAGACTGTAAATGCTTGGAAGACAAGTACCCTGTTTTATTCATCTTTGTGCTATCCTGGATTGATTATACAACAATGGGCATTACAATCATAATAACCAACATTTATTGAGCATTTTCTATGTGTCAGGCACTGCACTAAGCATTTCCCATACATTAATTCACTTAATCCCAGCAACAATCCTATGAGATGGGTAGTATTATAATCCCCACTTTACAGGTGAGGAAACTGAGGCTCAGAGAGGTAAACTACCTTTCTTGAGGTCTCACAGCTAAATAACTGGCAACACCAGAATTCAAACCTAGGTATTCTGGCTGCAAAATCCAAACACAGTAGATGAGATGGATTGGCACTCAGTTCTATCCCAAATTTGTGTCTTTCTGCTTCAGAGAACAAAGCCAAAAAGTACATTTCCCAGATGTCCTTATAGCTAGGGTATGAATTATGTTCCACTAATTAGATGCAGATGAATGCTATTTGGAAGGTGGAAGTGAGGTGAAGACCTTCCCCTGCTGCTTGCGAGCCTGGGTTGGTTGTTGCTCCTGCTGGCAAGCCTGGTCATGGGGCTGCTAGATTTTTCCGTAGCAGTGTCCGCTGTCCAGTCATTTGCTTTGTGAGTACTGAGACAGTTGCACCAGGAGAGGCAGTAGTGGCTTCCTGATCTACGGATCCCAGCTGCAATAGTGTATTCATGGGATCAATCGGCTTCCTGATTCCCCACCAGCTAGAGTGGTTTATGTCTCCTGCAACTAGAATCCAGAATTCAAGGAAGGGATCTGGAAGTGGCTCTGTGACTTGACTGGGTTTGAAGGCAGCCAGGGTCCCAGTTATCACATGCAACGGCAAAACCAGTGACTTAATTTACCACCTGGCGTTATCTGGAATGACTGGCCTATTGAAGGTAAGGCTTTGGCGGACTGCACAGCCACTGAGCTCAAACCCTGTGGTGGGAAAAAGGAAATCGAAGGCTCTGGTATGGTCTGGCTGCTTTCACTGCACTGGTGAGCTTAAAGGAAAAAAAATGGCAACCTCAACTTTTAAATTCTTGGCCCAAGAAAACCACGGTGCTTCTAAGACCTCCTAAATGAATGTCTCAACTCCTATAGCCATGGGGCTGAGGTAGCTGAAGGCTGACACTGAAGGTTGTTGAATTACATGATAAGTTGAAATCACGACCTTGCCAGGTCATATGTGAAATCCCAAGGCACGATTGAGGAGAAGTGTCCTAAGAATGGGGATAGGGGATTTTGGATATATTCGAAGATACTGAATGACCAGACCCCACTGGATCTCACGGGCTAGCAGAGGCAACCCCTTCTTCTCTCTCTAATGAGGCCGGTCCTGTCTTGCTTGGAGACTCTGTAATGGCCTCACCTGAGGTGATGAATGTGCAATGGGTGACTCAGATGTATAACTAAGACAAATACAGAATCTAACTCTAGAGGAGAAGACTCACAAACTCGAAGAATTGCAAAGATTTTGCTAGTTTATATAGACATACATGTGGGGAGTATGTGTGGGGTTGGATTCTAAGGGTGCTAAATTAGAGAGGAAGGAACACGGGTTTAGATTGAGCTGAATTTATTTACAGTTTATGGGTTCAGAGATTCCGAACTCAGTGTGCTGGCTCAGCCAGCGGGGAATGATTTGTATCTCTTTCCTTAGTTGATTGGCTAAAACCTGGACTCAGTAACAGCTTACGATAAATGAAGCTGAGATACCAGAAATTCTGTTGTATAATGCAGAGGAAGGAATCCAAAGACTTAGGGAGGGAAGAATGTTGGAGAAGATTTGTCATGTACAATCCACTTACTCACCCCTAAATAATTCCCCTAAGAGGGCCTAGAGGATCCTCCCTTCACTGAGGCATTGAGAAATACACTGATGAGAGAAGAAGCACAGCATTCTTAAAAAGTGCTATACTGGTTTATCTCTGCATGCTCAGGAATGAAGATGGGAAGGCTACCACAGAAATGTGCTTCCTGCTTTCAACAGCAATGATAGGATCGATCCCAGCACGGCAGAGGCCAGGTGGGTATGGTTACCTTAAAAGGCAACAGGGTCAGCATAGTAATCACAATGGTCTGACCCACAGGAATCTTTGGCAGTAATTACATGATCATACAGTTCTAGTTCTGAAATAAGTAGACGGTCTATTAAAGTCACCTTTTTTCCTGTCTTAAAAATGTGACTCCTGGCCTTGGCAGTGGCTCATGCCTGTAATCTTAGCGTTTTGGGAAGCCAAGGTGGGGGTAGGCAGGGTGGTGGGGAGCGCTTGAGGCCAGGAGTTCGAGACCAGCCTGAGCAAGGGCAAGACCCCGTCTCCACCAAAAATAGAAAAATTAGCCGGGCGTGGTGGTACTCGCCTGTAGTCCCAGCTACTCAGGAAGCTGAGGCAGGAGGATTGCTGGAGCCCAGGAGTTGGAGGTTGCAGTGAGCTATGATGACGCCACTGCACTCTAGCCAGGGCAACAGAGTGAGAACCTGTCTCAAAAAAAAAAAAAAAAAAAATTCTCCCTAGTGACAATATGGAGGATGGATGGTGGGGTCAGGGGAGTCAAGAATAGAGGCAGAGAGACAAGTTAGGAGGCTGTTGTCAAACATCCGTGGTGGAGACCCTAAGGATCTTACCCAGGCATTGCAGCTGGAGAGTGAGTGGACTGAGCAGATACCAAGAGAGTAGAAACACCGTAATTAGTATGTGGTCACAAACAGGGAAAGAGGGGGCTGAGGCCTTTGGTTGCCTGGGCATCCTAGAGGAGGTGAACCCATTCCCCTAGGTAAGAAGCTGGGAGAGGAGCAACATCCCTGGGAGAGAGTTTTCGACACACTGAGTCTAAAGTTCCGCAGAACTACACAGAGAGGCCATGTAGTAAACTCTATAAGTAAGGAGCTTAGGAGACAGGTCAGGGCTAGAAATGTAGATTTGGAGCTAAAATATGCTATTTATTAATTGTAGTGGTTTTGAATAGTTTTGTGTCTCCTCTTTCACTCTCTCTCTCTCTTTTTTTTTAAATGAGACAGGGTCTGGCTATGTTGCCCAGGCTGATTTCAAACTCGTGGACTCAAGCAATCCTCCCACCTCAGGCTTCCAGTAGCTGGGATTACAGGCACGCGTCATCATGCCCAGCTTTCCATTCTTGATTTTTAAAATAAGTATGTAGCTAATCTTTCACTTCCAAGAAAATGGTGTAGACATCCTTTTCTCTATTACTCCTACTAAGTACAGCTGAAAACCACAGACATTATATATAAAGCAAATAAAAGAAGACTCTGCAAGGTAGAGAGGAAAAGACCAGCTAGGGACCTTAGAACCCAAGGAACAACATGGTAGTGAGATCCCTAGGTTTTCTTTTTGCCTCATAGATCCCAGACGTAGAGCAGAAGAAGCCAGTAACTTGGAAGTGCCAGTGGGCTCAAACCAATGAAAAGCCCTAATTCTCTCTAGTCAACAGACCAGGAAAGAGTCAGCCTAGCAAGACAGAAAACCTGTAGACAATAACCACTCTACTTCAGCCAACACCGCAGACAAACTGTGGCCCCACCCCTCCCCACACCAGCAAAGGCTGAGTGGAGAACCAAGGCTCTACATGGAGGTACCCCAACCGCCCCCCACCAGGGTGGTATGAGAGAAGGCTGAGTCGGAAACCAGTACTTTCATCCCAGTTGGGTGATAACAACCCTCCCTCCCACACACACATAGTGTCATGGAAACTACATGGAAAGCCTAGACTTATACCCCCACCTGGAAGTAACAAGATGCCATACACTTCCCTGCTGAGGTGGTGTCAGAGGAGGCCTAGTGGAGTGTTAGGACATTCACTATAGCAGTAACCAGGCCAGGAGGAATTAGCAGAGGCCTAATGGGGAGCCAGAACTCCCATCCCCTCCCAGCAAGAACAAGGAGCCCCACTACTACCACTCAGGGGTCAACAGAGGCCAGGTGAGAAACTTGGGCTTCTACCTCTATCTGGCAGTAACAATGGAGTATCCCTCCTTCCCCTGCCAGAGCAGTGTCGAAAAAAAAAGCCAGCTGAAAAATTAGGTTTAAATAAGAACCAGAATTTCATAACATAATACTCAAAACGTCCAGGTTTCAATAGAAAACACTTGTCATTCCAAGAACCATGAATATATCAAGATAAATGAAAAAATACAGTCAATAGATGCCAACATGAAGATGACAGAAATGTTAGAATTACCTGGCAAAGATTTTTAAAGCAGTCATCATAAAAATACTTCAATGGGCAATTATGAACACATTTTAAACAAATAAAAAAATAGAAAGTCTCAGCAAAGAAATAGTATATACAAAGAAAAACCAAATGGAACTGAAAAAATACAACAACCAATTTTTTTTTAATTTAATGGGTGGGTTCAACAGCATAATGGAAAAGAATCAACAAAGGAGGCCAGGTGCAGTGGCTCATGCCTGTAATCCTAACAGTCTGGGAGGCTCAAGGCAGAAGGATTAGCCTGAGCAAGAGCTACAGGCACATGTCATCACATCTGGCTAATTTTTTTCAATTTTCGGTAGCGACAGGATCTCACTCTTGCTCAGGCAAGAGAAAGTCTTTGGGATCTATACCTAGACAGAGTTCGTAGACTTGACAGTGACAGCATGACCCATAAAAGCAAAAATTGATAAGCTGGACTTCAAAATCGAAAATGTTTGCTCTGTGGAAGAAGCTATTAAGAGGATGAAAAGACAATCAAAAGACTAGGAGAAAACATTTGCAAACTACACACGCGACAAGCATAGTATCTATAATACATAAAGACCTCTCAAAACTCAATGAACAATTCAATTAGAAAATGGACAAAGGACATAAAGGCACATTTCCAAGAAGAGTATATACACACGGCAAATAAGCACATGAAAAGATGCTCAGTTATTGTTAGTCATTAAGGAAATGCAAATTGAAGTCACAATGAGATGATAGCATTACACACTTATTAGAACGGCTAAAATTTGAAAAATAGTCATAACGCCAAATACTAGAGGGGCTGTGGAGAAACTGGATCACTCACACATTGCTGGTGGGAATGCAAAATGGCAGAGCCACTCAGGAAACACAGCTTGGCAGTTCCTTTGAAAACTAAACATAACGGCCTGTAATCCTAGCACTCTGGGAGGCCAAGGCGGGAGGATTGTTTGAGCTCAGGGGTTGGAGACCAGCCTGAGCAAGAGTGAGACCCTGTCTCTACTAAAAAAATAGAAATTAGCTGGACAACTAAAAATATAGATATAAAAAATTAGCTGGGCATGGCGGTGCATGCCTGTAGTCCCAGCTACTTGGGAGGCTGAGGCAGGATCGCTTGAGCCCAGGAGTTTGAGGTTGCTGTGAGCCAGACTGACACCACGGCACTCTAGCCTGGGCAACAGAGTGAGACTCTGTCTCAAAAAAAAAAAAAACTAAACATACAACCCAGCATTTTCACTTCTTGGCATTTATCCCAGAAAAATAAAAACTTGTGTTCACAAAAAAACCTCTACAGAACAGCAGCTTTATTCTTACTAGCTAAAAACTGGAAACAATCTAGATGCCCTTCACCAGGGTGTTAAACAAACTGGGGTGCATCCATACTGTGGAATACTACAGCAATAAAAAGGAATGAGCTATTGATGCAACAACCAGGATGAATCTCTAGAAAATTGTGCTGAGTGCAAAAAGGCAATGCCAAAAGGTTACAGACTGTACGATTCCATTTATGTAACAGTCTTGAAAGGACAAAAGTATAGAAATGGAGACAGCTTAGTGACTGCCTGGGTTGAGGAGAAGATGGGGCCAGAGAGAAGTGGATGTGGCTATACAATGACAACACGGGGGTGTCCTGTGGCCACGAAAATGTTGTGTATCTTTATCAATGTTAATATCCCAGCTGTGACATCTTACTTCAGTTTTATAAGATGTTACACGTGGGGTCTCTATTATTTCTTACAACTGCATATGAGTCTACAATTACCTCAAAATAAAAGTTTGATTTTTAAAAATGTGTATGTAACATGTTTTGCATTTATTTTCTCCAAAAAATTTGTAAGGTTGTTTTTAAATGTTCAACCTTTACCCTAAACATGAACACACACCTGCCCTTGCTTTTTCTGCTTGAGGATTCTGATAGAAAGAACTCGCCCGCCCCGTATCTTAGGAGACTGGAGGGAGGCTCAGTGCCCCGGAACTCGCCCTGGGTTCTCCTGGGAGTTCCAGGACAAACTGGAAACTCGGAAGATTCTTTCAGCCCCGGGTGCGGGGAGTGAAGACTTCTGAGGAAGCGGCTGCGCCCAGGCGGTGCCCTGGGTGCCGGCCTGGCCTCTGCAGGGCCACGGGATGAGCGGGACGACCCCGAGCCCTTGGAGCATCCAGGCGCCATCCACTGACTCGCGGGGGGGTGCGGCGTCCCCCGTCCGCCGCGTTGCGAGGGTGGGAGAGAAAGGAGAGCGCGGGCGGGACCCCGGCTTCCCCACGCGCTTTGCTCGGGCAACATGCCGAGGCTGCGGGCTCCACGGCGAGTCCTTCAAGGAGCAAGGTCCTGCCCGTCCTCGCTCCCGTGAAGTCAAACCCGTCCCGGGCTTTGGGGCCTTCTCTCCGTTCCTCCTTGCGCGCCACCCTGTTCCCACCTTGGCAGTGGCTCCAAGGGGAATCCCGTCCCAACCGAAGCCGCTTTCTCCTCCCGTTACTCCGCGCCCCTCAGCCCCGCCCGGCGAGAAGTGAGGCCTGGCGGGACCCGGTGGGGTTGGAGGAGTGCGGGGCAGGGCCAGGGCAGCAGGGGCCAGGCCGCGGGCTGGCCAGGTGCCCGCTGAGGGAGATCGGGAGGGAAGACGTGGCTCTGGACCCAGGTGTGGCCGAGACTAGCGGGTCTGAGAGGCAAACATGGAGCCGGACTGCCAGGGCTCAAATCCCTGGGAGCCACTCACTAGCTGGGTGACCTTGGGCAAGTTCCTTAACCTCTCAGTTCCTTAGTTTCCCGAGTCCTAAAATAGGGCTAAAAAGGGTGCACTCTTCTTGGGGTTGTAGGGAGGATTATATAAATTAATATAGTAATATAAATTAATAAAGCTATCAGGACCATAGTAAGTGCTCTATAAGGTTTGATATCATTATATTATAAATCAGTTGAACACCAGAATTCCAGTATCTTCTTCCCAAGTTCCATGATTGCTCCTGCCCTTTCCCTCTCTGGACAGCCTGTCACAATGGGGTTATGATCACTAGTCATCAGAAATGAGAAGGGTGGCGCACAGACACCCACACCATCCCCACCCAGCCAGTCCCTCACCCTGGCTCTGTGCCTCTCTCCACTCCCAACCCCAGGAAGGCCTTAGCTACCTGTAGCGAGGGAAGGTAAAGACAGGGATGTCCTGGCCCCACCTCGCCCGGGTCACCCACCAGAGGGAGAAAAGCTGGGAAGCTCCAAAGTCTGAATCCTTGTCCTGGCCCTGTCACTACCTCTGTGACCTTGAGTCAGTCACCCTCTGGGCCTCAGGGTTTTTTTTTCATACGTGAAATAAAGATATTCCTTTTTTAAAAAAAATGTTATGGCCGGGTGTGGTGGCTCATGCTTGTAATCCTGGCACTCTGGGAGGCAGGAGGATCACTTGAGCTCAGGAGTTCCAGACCAGCCTGAGCAAGAGCGAGAACCTGTCTCTAATTAAGAAAAAAATAAAAAAAATAAAGAATAAAAAAATTAAAAAAGATTATGGGTATATAATAATTGTACATAAAAGATACCCCCTTCTTGAGCACGCATTTGCTAGGTGTAAGACACTGGGCTGGCCTGCTCATAACCATATGAAGGGTTGTTGTGAAGACCACCTGAAATTATGCAGCTGGCAATGAGTCATGAAGTTCTGTAAAGTTCCACACATTCTGCTATTCTGCAATCTAGGATGCCTGTCTTCCCGCCTCCCCTCCCCCGCAGCCCTGCCCCACCCTTGTCAGTCCAGGAGGTTAGGGATTTTGTCTGCTTTGTTCTCAGAAGTGACCCCAGCATCTAGCACAGTACTTGGCACATGATAGGTGGTTAGTAAGTATGTTTTGAATTAGTGAATGAATGGTTCAAGTTTGGCCTCTCAACATAGGAATATTCTCTGTGGCCTTCCCAACATCTGGCCTCTGTGTGAAGACTTTATGACAGTCCAGTCCTCACAGACACTCTAGCTACTGGAACTTTTTTAAAAAAATTTTAATTGATACATAATAATTATGTAGTTACTGTTCCTTCTTCTGGGCTGAAATTTGCCTCCTTTTAACCTTCTAGACCCAGCTCTGCCCACTAGAGTTACACAGAACTCCGTCTTCCATATAAGGAGGTTATTCTTCTAACCTGTGTAGAAGAAACCCAGGCACTGTGTAAGGATTTAGCTCTACTGAGGCCTCAAGCCCACCTGCCTGGGGAGGGGCCCCACAGCCCTAAATGGGCTGGAGAACACTTCTCTACACAGAAACAGCTGAAGGAATTAGAATTACAATGGTCCTCAGGTCTCAGGAGGCTCTGTCCCCCTGCAGGCCTGGTCAGAATAGGACGAAGTGGCCCATGCTGCAGCAGGAGGGATTTAGGGAGAACTGGGAGACCCTGAGGGCATTCCAATGCCCTGGGCCTAACACACACAGTTCTCCCTCCTCTACCCTCAACACACCCTGGAGCAGCAGGCCAAGTGGGCCCCTGCCAGATTCGCTGACCTCTCCCCACCAGCCACCCCCTCAGAAGATCTGAAGAAGGTCATTTACCTTGTTGATCTTGCCCCAGGCCCTTCTCACACATGCCTGAGTTTGAGTCCTGCTTTGTGTCCACTGCTAGAGCTAATGACTTCCACTCAAGGTCAGACTAAGGGTTGGGGAGCCAAGGTGGGTGAGAGAGAAGGAAAGCTAAGCCACCCAGATGTGGGGAGTGAACGTCCATCCTGTTGTAACACCGGCCCTCCACCTGAAATGAGCTCCCTTTGGCAGACTTACACTGTGCCTTCCCATAGCCCCTGTGACCGACCTTTTCCAGGGAGCCTGCCCAGCCTTATCACTCTTCCATGCTCTACCTGCCCACCCCCCACTAATAACTACAGCAAAATTTTTCAAACTGAGGAAGATGACCAGAAAATTAGCTAACCAGTATATAAATACATTTTCTAATAAAATTAATAGGATAGGGTAGGATACATTAGATCAGAGTGCATCCCATATAATAAGGGTGAATACTGTTATTCTGTTTCATGAAACACTTGATATTGTGGATCATAATCAAAAACAGCTTAAAAGCTACCAGTCTAGATTATTTGGTTCTGCTGTTTTGAAGGTCTAGTCTGGTTCTGGATATATGACCCATCTGCCATACCTGTTCCTCTTCCTCCTTCTCCTGCCCCTAGACAGCACCATCTAATAGAACTTTCTGCAGTAATGGAAATGTACTTCATCTGCTCTGTCCAATATGGTAGCCAATAACCACGCATGGCTTCAGATACGGCTAATGCGACTGCGGAAATGATTTTTAAATTTTATTTAATTTCAATTAATTTAAATTTGAGCAACCACAGTAATAGCTACTAGCTAATGGCTACCATATTGGACAGGACACTGCTAGACTGTAAACGCCCTGTGGGCAGAGACTGGGCTGTCTTGCTTGTTGTTGAATCCCTGGCACCTAATACAATTCCAACACGTGTTAAGTTACCAATAAATAGTGGGTTGTTGCCTTTTTTTTTTTTTTTTTTTTTTGAGACAGAGTCTCACTCTGTTGCTGGGGCTAGAGTGCTGTGGCTTCAGCCTAGCTCACAGCAACCTCAAACTCCTGGGCTCAAGTGATCCTCCTGCCTCAGCCTCCCGAGTAGCTGGGGCTACAGGCATGCGCCACCATGCCTGGCTAATTTTTTCTATATATATATTTTTAGTTGTCCAGATAATTTCTTTCTAATTTTAGTAGAGATGGGGTCTTGCTCTTGCTCAGGCTGGTCTCGAACTCCTGACCTTGAGCGATCCACCTGCCTCGACCTCCCAGAGTGCTGGGATTACAGGCATGAGCCACCGCGCCTGGCCTGTTGTTTTTTTTTTTTAAGGACCAAAAAAATTAAAAATAGCCCTGACCTGTAACATTTGCTGGTTTCTAAGGTGTAAATACTCTCACCCTGGTCAATTTCAAGTGGGTGAATTCTGGCCAGCAAAATTTCCAAATTTAACAATTCGCTCTCACTCGCTTTTGAATGAATAAGTGAATGAATAAATAAATAAATGAGCAAATCACCTACCAAGATGGGCTCTGCATGCAGAACACCCAAGGGAAAGAGGACTAAGGAGAGGAGAGAGATCTTTTAAGATATCGACAGTCCTCTCCCTTTGTAGCTCCTCTTTGTCCCAGGAAACAGAACCTAGTGGGAGAATTGGTTGAACTTTCTCAACTGTGGCCCCTCTTCATACACACACACACCCAACTTTTAGAAAGCCCAGGGGCCTTCTGCAGGCCTCAACCTAAGTTGTTCTAGCCAGAGGAAAACCCCGTACATTACAAAAGCTATAGAATGAACATTAAACCATATGTAATGCATATTCAGCTCAAGTAAGGTAGCTGCTACCACTTTTTAAAATTGCCCAGGCAGAGGGAGGAGGAGGGGATGAGTAAATTGACACCTAACAGGTACAATGCACACTATCTGGGTGACGGGCACACTTATAACTTTGACTCAAACTGTACAAAAGCAATTTATGTAACTAAAACATTTGTACCCCGTAATACTCTGAAATAAAATAAATAGGTACACAAATAAATTTCCCAGGCACAGAGATTGCTTGACCTTCCTCAGTCACTTAAATAACCCTTATAATGGGAAAGCACTAAAACTATAAATCTTGCTGTCATTTAGGAATGCTCAGTGCAAATGTTTATAGGCCCCAGGCACCACTTTCTACCACTCCTTTGAAGAAGGGCTTTACAGGCCTCCCCTGGGTCACTCCTGCATTTCACACATGATCAAAGAAGGAGGGACAGGTGCCTACTAGTGGGACAGCTTGGACCCAGGTCCAGACGCTCAGTCTCAGCCCTAACTGATTTGAAACACATTCAAATAAAAATTTGAGAAAACATAAGGATACAAGAAAGGTCATGAGGTTAACTTAGAGCCAAGGAATGGCATGGCAGTAAATGCTGCAGGTGTTCAGGGGGAGGACGATGCTCATGATTTGTGGCAGAAGTGGAACTTGAGTGATGCTAAGACTTGTGCAGTGGGAGAGGTGAGACGATAGTAAGAACAAATTCTCCAAGGCCCAACTGCAGGCCTAGCACATAGTAGGTACTCAATAAATACAAGTTCAAGTATTTGTGGCTTTATACAAGTGGCTTTACTTGAGTTAAGTGGCTAGGGCCCCAGAGACTCTGAATCTTTGCTCTTGGCTGTAACAGGGGCAAGAGAGCATAGGTGAGCAAAGGCCAAGCCTCAGGCAGCACATCTCCAGGGAGATAGCCTTGAGCTGGCAGGGGCAGCCAGGTGTGCAGTGGAGCTGAGCTGAGCCAAAAGCACCAACAAAAGGCTTTCGTCCCTGCAGCTGTTATTGGCGATGTCAACCCTCCAGCTGCCCCAAGATCCCAGGCCTAGATAAGTAGGCGACATCCAGCCTAAAGATCATGGCTCTGCCCAGCCAGAGTATCAAAGGCCTGCTACCCACCTTAGCACTGCCTTGAGCCCCATTTAGCACCAGGCACAGCCCCACACCATGCTCCTCAAGGCTATGGGATCCCTCTGTTGACTGGATGGTCACAGCCCTGGTCAAATCAAAGTCTTCCTGGGCTTCCCTGGAGCTGTCTCTCATTTGCTACCACTTCCAGGTCTCTGTCACCCCAACCCGGCCCTTCCAGGCAAGTTCTCTGGCTTGTTCAAGCTCCTACCAAGTAATATAAAATCATCCTTTAAAGGCAGTATAGTATTGTTCAATTCCTTACCCAAGAATTCCGAATTCCAGGAAGCTCTGAAAACCAAAAGTTCTTTGTAACTCACTTACGTGCAAAATCTGACATGGGGCTATTTACAGTTTTTATAAATCCCACTTCATACATTTCACTGCAGAAATATTAATGGGACTGATTCTGTGAGTCCAGGTACCACCTGAGACCCTACTGTAGTCTTTCTTATTATAGATTATATGCACCACATTTCCTTTGTAAAATCTAAAATATTGTGAGTTCCAAAAGCCATCTGAACCCACAGTTTTAGGTTAAGGGATTGTGGGCCTGCAGGGGAAGCCCCGTTTAAGTTCAGAGCAAAAGGAGCCCGAGCTCTCTCCAGAGATGCACAGGCCCCACCAGATAGGACAGACAGGGCCTTAGAGTTGATGATGGGAGGGATCCCAGGAAGATAAGCCAGGGTTGGAGGACTTGGACAGCTCAGGGCAGTGAGTATTGACCAGCTGGTACACAAGTGCAATGTTTCCAGAGACTTCAACTACCTCACAGCAGCCCAGGGGCACGCCTGCTGCTCAGCAGGGTGACTGCACCTCTTCCAGAAGCAGCTAGACCTTGAGCAACACACTTATCTCCCCACCTAGGGTTCTTCATCATCTAAAGAAACCCTCTGGGGAGCTGGGGGTGATAGGGTGAGGAAAGGAACTGAAGCGTGTAGCACACTTAAGGCACTCAGTGGGGTACTTTGTTCCTTCATCCAGTATTTCCTCACCACCTTGTACCATGCTAGGTCCCTGTGGGCAAGACATATATAAATGAGTCTGAACTCAAGGAGGGACAGAATGTGCGCATACAATTAAAAACAAAATTGAATTGAGGAGATTAAAGAGAGATTTCAGAGGTGAGTTTGGCCTGGAGAAAAAGAAGCCTGGGTGGTGAGAACGGTGCCTGGGGCGTCAGGAGCCCTGGGTCGTTCAGGACGACTCACTGTGCAACTTTGAAAAGGTTCTTCCTCTCTGGGTCCAGTTCTGCTCATCAACAAAATGTAGATTTAGGCTTAGATGTCCTCTAAGGTCCCTTCCACTTTCCAGGATGCCAAATATCTGAAAGACTGTCATTTAGGAGAAGATAAACTATACCTAGTCTTTGTGATCCCGAGGGGTACAACTAGACCAAAGTGTGGCAGACAAAGGACGTAGGTTTCTGCTCAGCTGAAGGATGCCCTAAGGCGCTCTCCTGCACTCACCCCACAAGGCAGCCTGGGGCTTGTGCATTGGGAGGGGAGTCAGAACAGGCAGCCACACTGGCCACCTCCCTCCAAGACTCCATAAGCTCAAGCCTAAGAAAGGCTTGGGGTTTGCAGGGCATTTGCCAACTTACCAAGAGGGTCTATCTACTATAATTTCATCCTTGCAGCAGGTCTAGAAGGCAGTGGGGCAGGAACTCAAGGCCCAGTCCTCAAGGAGGGCTGGGGGCCGAGGATCCTGGGGGCAGGGAGGGAAGAGCCCTTGGATGTAATGTGAATTACACATCAAGGGAGGGGAACTTACCCCTATGCACATAATACACAAAATACAACTTTATACCAAATAGCAGAATATAATCAGTGTGGGGTTAGTGGCAACATGGGCCGATAGGGGTTGGGGAAAGAGTTCCTGTCTAGCCAGGCATTTCTGCCCCACTGTTCTGTCTCTGTCTGTTTCTCTCCCCCCATCTCTGCTCTCTTTCCTCCTTCTGAGGAGGAGGCCCTGCCCTTGAAGAGTGTAAAGTGTGCTGGGCAAACAGCGAGGGACAAAGGTCCAGCACAGTATGCTGTTTTGTCACCAGAGACAAAGGATTGTGTCAGGATTACAGAGCAGCCGCTGGACAGGAGGAGCAGGGGAGAGGCTTCCTGGAGGTGGGGGGAGGGGGGCATGCTGATAGATAAGAATGAGTGGAATGTTCCAGAGCCACAGAGGGGCCAGATTACGCCCCTCAAGACTGAAGGGCCTGTAGATAGCACCCCTGCACCACACCGAGCTCAGAGCTAAATCTGGCATCCCTCACCTTTCCAGCCCTGTCCTGAAAGAGAAATGGGGTGGGGGAGGGATCCAGGACATGAAGAAAGGCAAGTGGCCTGCCCTGGGACAAAGAGAGGGGTGAATGAAAGCTCCAGGGTCTGTGATCCTGCTAAATTTCATCTACCTTCCCATGATAGCAGCTCCAAATGGCCCCGTCCTGGCTTCCGAGAGAAACATTCGTGGACAGAAGTCGAACAGCCACAGGAACAATCCTAAAGAGGTCACTGCCTCCATCCCCCTGTCTCGGAGAGCATTTACCCACCTTGGCGTTCTCCCCGTGCAGGGCTGCACTCTGGTGCTCTTCTCTTCCCAGGACCTGACTTCTTTCGGGGGAAGTGGGTGGGAGGGAGTGAGGCCTGGGTCTGGGGGTCACAACGACAGAAAGGAGACACTCTGGGGAACCTCTGTGAGTGGACTAAGCCTCTGGGATGTCCCCATGGGCCTAGCGCACTCTTCAAACCATCCCCTTTGCCATTGAATTTCTGCCCACCCACTTCTTCACTCCCCACTCCCACCGTCCCCGGCTGGGCTGCTGTGAGGGCCTGGAGAAGCCAGGCAGCTCGCAGTGAGCAGAATCCTTCACTAGACAATGCCAGGCCCTCTGGCCTGTGCTACCAGGTGGCAGGGAAGGCTTGAGGCCGGAGCCCCAGTGTGGACAGAACCCCTGGCAAGCATGGACGTGCGGTCCAGAGAATCCTGGGACCAGAAGATGGGGGGGATATCTCATGGCTCCCTCAGTCCCACCCATCCTGGATCTTCACTCAAGGGACTTCTGGGCCCCGGACAGTGGCAACAGCTGAGGGTGAGGAGTTGGGAGGTAAGAGAGTATGAGACCTTCACCGCTCTACCCTGCATGACAGTCCACAGTTTGCTTCTGGAATTGTCTTTAAATCCACATCATCCTCCTACCACTACTCCCCTCCAACACCTTTGAAGGCATTCCCACTGTTCAAAGTTAAAATGTGCGCTTGGTCCTGCATTCCATCGCCCTCTCCACCCCCATGTCTAGCTCCTTACTCACCTCCCCAGTGCCCCTTCTCTAAACCCTCTGCTCCACCTGGACAGAACCCAAACGCCTCCTGCCAGGACTTCTCCCCATTCCTCTATTTCCTGCACCCCTCACTTTCCTCAAGGCTTAGTGCAAATCACACCTCCTCCCTGTAGCCTTCCCCATATTGACCACCCACCAGCTGCCTGCCAGTGCTCTCTCCTCCTCTGACACCTCTTGTTAGCACCACTCATCAAGATGTCCCTTTAATGCTTGGGGAGGTGGCCCCACGTGTTGGTGGGGATTGCTTATTTGAATGAACATTGCATTGGTACAACGATGGAGTCCACTCTACCTTCCTAGGAGAGACAAGGGAGAGAAGCCAATAGCAGGAGGCAAAAACTCCCAGCCTGAACCCAAGAGATGTCCACATCCTGGAGGTCTCCCTCCAGTTCTGCCACCTGGGTCAGACAAGGAAGCCATAGGGGATGCAGGATGGAGACTAGGGCTGAGGAAGTGGGGGTGGAAAGAACTGGGGGGTCAAAGTCTCCAGGGGCTAAAGGGGGCTGAAAGGAATTCCTGTGAAAGAATGTGGTGTCCATCCTAGAAGAGAGAAAATAATGGAAGCTCCCTGGGAGGAGGGAGCTGGATCTTATCTGATGTTTACATTCCAGAGGGTTGCTGTGCTGCTTCCCACCTTAATTAAGAATACCTGAGAAGCTCTGCACCGTGCAGGGGCAGAAGAATTCAGGCCCACTCCCCTCACCTCTGACCTCCCAGCTTGGCTGTGATAGGAGCAGGGCTTCTGAATCCATTCTCTGTTTTCTGTTGCTTTGTCTAAAGTGGGCTGATCTATTAAGCTGGATTCCTTGAGAGATTATGTGAGAGGGTCTGGGAACTATCACGGCTCCGCTCCTGCAGGAGAAAAAAACCAAAAAAACAAAAAAAATGTATCAGAAATACCCACTGGAATAGCTGATTCTCTCAGTCAGTCTGCCACCCCCCACCACCCTCACCCCCCCACCGTAATGTCCAGGGTGCTAACAGGTCACATTCGTCCATGCAGCTGTCCTACCGTATGTGTGTCAGACTCAGTCCTGTGGTACAGACCCCTCTGTGATAGTCTCTGTCCTCAGTAGTATACAGTAGGAGCTATGATCCGGCTATAAACACGTCATGAGGGAGTAGAGACAAAGTTTTGTCTTGTAGGGCCAGGCAAGGCCTCGGAGAAGCAGGGACATTGAGCTGGTTCTTGAAGGACCTATAGGTGAGTAGGGGAAGGGTATCGCAGGCGGAGGGAGAAGCATGGGCAAAGGTCTGCACCCTTCCACACCATCAGTTGGCCCTTTCCGCTCTCTCCCACTCTGCTAGATCCCTCTGTTAGCATTCGAGCATATCCCAGTGTGGCCACCTGAAAACAAGCTCCCTGGGCCACCTTGCCCCTGCAGCTCCTTCCCTAGCTCTCTGTTCCTTCTCAGGGCTAAACATCTCACGTCATTCCCTACAAGTGAGCTCTCCCCCTCCGCACCCCCATTCACTCTTCAGAGCACTCCATGCTGCCTCAGCTCCTATCACTCCACAGAAGCTGCACTAGCCAAGGTTTCCAGAGACCTCCATGTTGTTAAAACCAATGGGCACTTCACGTTCCTTATGTTCCTCGATCGCTTAGCTTCCAGCAACTGGACACTCCCCTCTTCTTGAAACACTCTCCTTCCTCAGTCTCCCTGACACCTCCTGCCAGGCTTTTCTCCAGTTGTAGCTTCTCAGTCTCTTGGTCTCTTCTCCCAACCCATCCTCTTTTACCTGATGTCTAAATTGACCCGATCTGTAAGTTGACATTCCTCAGGGCTGGATCCTGACCCCTCTTCTCTTAGGACTATGTACTGTTTCCTTGAGTCTTCTCGTGCATTGCCACAGCTCTAATTGCATCTTCTATATACCAAAGCCTTCCAAATTTATTAATAGATGTCCAACCCAGACCTTTCTCCTGAGTTCTAGAACAGCCTATGGAACTTTCTTGCTTAATGCCTCCTTTTGGATATCTCTTAGGCATCTCAAATTTAACCTGTTCAAAATTGGATTATTGATCTTAGCTCCTGCCAGCTGCTTTTTAATTCTTGTCCTTCCAATTGCTCATGTCAGACACCTGGGAACCATATTTGACATCTGCTTCTCTCTTACCCACCTCCCCACATCTACTGAATTACTAAGTCTACTTCCCAAACATGCCCGTATCCATTCCCTGTTCCCATGTGCATCTATACCTAGGCTGCAACCATGTGTCTCTGCACTACTGCAACACCTTCCTAACAAAGGTCTTCTTATGGCCTCGCTCCACACACCAGCCAGCACGGTCTTCTTTAAAAATAAATCCCTGGCTGGGTGCAGTGGCTCACGCCTGTCATCCCAGTATTTTGGGAGGCCGAGGTGGGAGGATCTCTTGAGGCCAGGAGTTCGACACCAGCTGGGGCAACATAGCGAGACTCTATCTCTACAAAAAATGGAAAAATAACCGAGTGTGGTGGTGCGCACCTGTAGTCCCAGCTACTTGGGAGACTGAGGCAGGAGGATCGCTTGAGCCCAAGAATTCAAGGCTGCAGCAAGCTAAGACCATGCCACTGAACTCCAGCCTGGGCAACAGAGTGAGACCATGTCTCTAAAAAAATTTAACAGTAAAAATAAATAAATAAACCCCACAGGCCAGGCATGGTGGTGCACACCTATAGTCCCAGCTATCCAGGAGGCTGAGGCAGGAGGATTTGAGCCCAGCTGGCCAACATGGTGAAACCTGTCTTTAAAAAATAAATAAATGATAAATAAATAAAATTAAATTTCATCATGCCCCTCACCACAAATCCTTCAACAATCTGGGAAATATCTAAACTCCACAGTCAGTCCCCTGACTCTCTCCAGCACCACCTTGTGCCATGTCCTCCTGCCAACCAGCCTTCAGCCACGCTGGGCTTCACATGGTTCTTCTATGTTTTTCCAGCCCGAGGACCTTAGACTAGATCCTCGCTGCCTGTCACACGGGACACGTCCACTACACACACGCACACACACACCCCTCACGTAGCTCCTTCCCACCTCATCCTCAGGGATCTGTCCCTTAACTTCTCAGGCTCTGGCTAAATGCTCTGGTATCCAGAAGGTGTTTAATGAGTGTGAGGAAAGAAGTGGGGGACAGAGGGAGGGAAGGAAAAGTCATGGGAAGAGGGCGAGGCTTAGAGCAAGGAAGTATGTGGAGGGGCCAGGGGCAGGTTGAGGGATGAATGAGGACAGAGAGCTGCCTAGAGCTGTCCTTTGAGCATTTCGTTCCAAGATCTGTATGGAGTTGTTCAGGTTTATTTCTGGCACTTCATCATTACAATCACCTTTTTTATCGAACTACAGCTGATGGCATTATTAACTGGCGACTCCAGCAGGCCCTGCGAATCGGTCCCTACCTTCCTCTGCCCCCTGGTGGCCTTCTAGGTACAGAGCCAGTGGTTCCCGTCTAACCCTGGGCTGCTAGAATGTGCTTCGATTTTCTGGCTTATAGCACCACCGTTTGGCCAAATCTGCTAATAGCCAGCTGCTCCATCCACGTTGACTTCCAATCTTTCAACATTCCCACTGGCAGAGTTCATAGAATCAGAGCCTTTTGGAGTGCAAATGTCAATGGACATGAGCCTCATCCATGCTTGAAGTTCCTTCTGGAGCGCCATGCTAGCCGTGCGGACAGAATGGCAAATGACCATGGTCCACGAGTCAGGGAACTGGCCCTACGAATGTCAGGTGTGTGGCCCCAATCCCTGACATCTCACTTGTGCCCAAGCTATCCCAGGTTTCCTGGGCCTGCCCCTCATCTGCCCTCGCCCCTACACCTTCATGCTGTGGGAAACATCTGCCACTTGTTGCTTTTCCAGATTAGCTCAGTTCTAGTAACACGATCTTTGATCTCTGCCCACTGACTCTCGCCACTCTTAAAAAAAATGTTTTAGTATTTTCTTTATTACAAAAACGGCATGTTCATTGTAGAAAATTAGAAAACACAGATGAGCAGAAATAAGAAAAATTGAAAACCCTCAGAACACCACCACCTAAAGAAAACCATTGTTAATGTCTTGGTGTGTATCCTTCAAGATCTTTTAACATACACTTTTGTTACTGTTTCACAAAAGTGAGATGGACTTGTACCCATTGTTTTGTAATTTCTTCTTTGCACATAACATATATTATGGGAACATCTTTTCCTGTCAATAAATACTCATCTACAAAGTTGCTAATAATATTATTTTTAAGGATTGAATAGTATTCCATCAATGCATGGCTATATCATAGTTTATTTAACCAGTCCCCTAGTTTGGGATATTTACATTGCTTTTAGTTTTCTGCTATCATAAGCTGAACTGCAACAAACATCCCTCTGGCCATTATAAAACTAATTTGCATTATAAATAAATGTTCTCACAGGTGGCACGTTTAGCCCATTAAACTGTAAGGACCTGGTGGGCACTGCCCAGTGCCTCTTTCCCCTCACGCAAGGCCGCACCTGCAGACTCAGGCTGTCCCCCTGAAAGCACAGTGGACTGACATTTCTCATCTAAATCCCACCCACCAGGCTCTCAACTTCTCCAGGGCTCCCAAGAGTCTTACTCTCTTCTTATCTAGAACGTAAGTCAGTATAATATTAGTTTAAAAGTAAGGTGCTAGGCCAGGCGCAGTGGCTCACGCCTGTAATCCTAGCACTCTGGGAGGCCGAGGCGGGCGGATTGTCCTGAGCTCAGGAGTTCAAGACCAGCCTGAGCAAGAGCGAGACCCCCATCTCTACCAAAAATAGAAAGAAATTAATTGGACAGCTAAAAATATATAGAGAAAAAATTAGCCGGGCATGGTGGCGCATGCCTGTAGTCCCAGCTACTCGGGAGGCTGAGACAGTAGGATTGCTCGAGCCCAGGAGTTTGAGGTTGCTGTGAGCTAGGCTGACCACAGTACTCGCCCCAGGCAAAAGAGTGAGACTCTGTCTCAAAAAAAAAAAAAAGAAAAAAGGTGCTATATTTACCCTGGTGTTTATGCCCCTTATAATAATACCTAATATTTGTATAATGTTTTGCAGTTTATCAACTGTTTTATACAGAGCTACTACTCTTTGAGTGCTTACTGTATACCAGGTACTGTGCTAAGAGTTTGAAATAAATTATCCCTAAGCTTCCCAAGTTAGGTAAGTATTAGTGGTTCCGTGTTATGAAAAAGGAAACCGGAGTTTAGGACAAGACAAAATGACACAGTAGAACAAGCTTTGAAGTCAGACCAGACCTAAGTTTGAAGTATTAGTCGTGAGTGTCACAAACTGTCAGCTCCTCCCTCCCCACCAACGTCTCCAATAGGAAAATTGATTGAGTGTGAACGCCTTTGGGCAGGACATGCTCGTCTCGGTTTCCACAGTCTACACCACTGTCTGTCTTACGCCACTTCATGCGCTTGCCCATCTGAACCCTGACAGTATTTGAAGTTGAGATTCCTGAAAATAGTATTCCATCTGATCTTTAACAAGGACTTTGTAAGGAAGGCAGCGGCAAGCCAAGGGCAGGACGCTGGGAGGAGTCCACCCTGGGTTAGGCAATAAGGGGTGTTCTGTCTGTAGTGAATTTTAAAACTAAATAAAACTGACTAAAAAGTTAAACTGTTTTTTATTATCACCAAGCATGGGCAACTCTAAACAAGGTCAGTGGTAAAATACCCCCTAAGAAAATCTTTTGTTGGTCTAAGTTCTAAATAATGGCTGTTTAGAAAACTGTTGAGTTTTAATAATAAATGCATAAACTTCAAATTAACAGCCTTTGATTACTTATCTTTTAATAAACACTGTATTCTACATGGAAGTTAATTCAGAGAATACCCAATGTTTTCCACTACACCCATTCACTTTGAGAGTAAGGTTGTAACAGTTCAGAGTTGTTCCAGCACTCTTTCCCTCTTTTTTTTTTTTTTTTTTTTTGCCCTGAGTAAAGTGCCCTAGCGTCAGCCTAGCTCACAGCAACCTCAAACCCCTGGGCTCAAGCAATCCTCCTGCCTCAGCCTGCCGAGTAGCTGGGACTAGAGGTGCACACCATGACACCCAGCTAATTTTCCTATTTTTAGTAGAGACAGGATCTCGTTCTTGCTCAGGCTGATCTCAAACTCCTGGCCTCTCAGAGTGCTAGGACTACAGGCGTGAGCCACTATGCCCAGCCAATTTTCCAGCACTCTTGCAGCCAGTTTTATTCCTGGGTTTAAGCAGTTAGATGAGAAATAAATGAACTGTGCACACAGTGATTGTAAGGAAACAACACTCCAGTTATTCCAAATCTGCCACTCTATGTATTCATCCAGAATTTGTATTTGTGTTTGAAATTTAAAATAAGAATAGTGCAAATTTCAAGGTATAATATTTTTGTTAGGTAAGTGCACATACACAAAATGTTTTTCTAGATTTGAATATCTTTTTAACAGTATTTTTAAATTTTTTTTTTTTTTTTTTTTTGAGACAGAGTCTCATTCTGTTGCCTGGGATAGTGTGCCATGGCGTCAGCCTAGCTCACAGCAACCTCAAACTCCTGGGCTCAAGCGATCCTCCTGCCTCAGCCTCCCAAGTAGCTGCGACTACAGGCATGCGCCACCGTGTCCGGCTAAATGTTTCTATTTTTAGTTGTTTGGCTAATTTCTTTTTATTTATAGTAGAGATGGGGGTCTCGCTCTTGCTCAGGCTGGTCTCAACTCCTGAGCTCAAGCAATCCTCCTGCCTCGGCCTCCCAGAGTGCTAGGATTACAGGCATGAGCCACCGCGCCTGGCCTAGCAAATGATTTTTAATAACCAATTTCTGACCCACAGAAACTGTGAGATAATAAATGCTTGCTGTTTTATGCCAGTAAGTTTGAGGGCAATTCGTTATATAGCAATAGATAACTAACACAATTTAATTCCTCTGAATTTCTTCAGAAAAAAATGCTACAATGTGGTTGGTTGTCGCAGACATATTTTGCAATTTTAAGTTTATTTTTAAAGAAATCTCTGGGAAATTGGAAAGAAGATGGGACTGACGGATAACTCTGTGTCTCTAGCTCTGCTACTTGCTTGCTATGTGCCCTTGGGTAAGGTACTTCTTGTTTCTGAGCCTTGGGGTCATTATCTAAAAACGAGAATGATCACATCAACCTTGTAGGGTCACTGTGAGGATGAATAAGCTAGTTCGTTATGTGTTTGTCATAACATGGGGATATCTTAGATGCTCAGTAACTGAAAATCTCTCCCTCCCCCATATATCCCTATCTTATTTGGCTTTTCTCTGAACTTTCTGAAATCTACTGCCTCCAATAGTCAATTTAATTCGATGGTCTTCTTAATTTTCAGATATCAGTCCATTTTAATGATCCAAACCAGAAGAAATACAGAATCTCAGGTCTCACTCCAGTCCTACTGAATTTGACTTTCAACAAATTCTCCAGGTGATTTGTAAACAGGTTAAAATCTGAGAAGCACTGGACTAGTAGATAGCTCAAACCTAATAGGGCCATAACAGAGCCCACACACCCTCTCCAAACCTGCTCCTCCCAGGCTTTGCCATCTAAGTAAATTGCATCACCCAGCTCTTCATGCCAAAAACTTGGGAGTTATCTTTGATAACTAGTTATTTAGGCAAAAGTGCCTAGAGCCCATGAAAAGTCATGTGGCACTGGCAACAATAAACTTTTTTTGTTGTTTTTTTTTTTTTTAGGTACAGGGTCTTGCTCTATCTCTCAGGCTGGAGTATAGTGGCACCATCATAGCTCACTGCAGCCTTGAAAATTCCTAGGCTCAAGCAATCCTCCTGCCTCTGCCCCCAGAGTAGCTGGGACTACAGGTGTGTGTGCCACCATGCCCAGATGGGGTCTTACTACATTGGCCAGGCTGGTCTCAAACTCCTGACCTCAAGCAGTTCTCCACATCAGTCTCCCAAAGTGCTGGGGTTACAGGCATGAGATATTGTGCCTGGAGTCAGAAACAACCTTCACACTGGAACTTCTCTTCTATTATTGCATTTGTATAATCCACTCTCCATTTAGTAGCTTGAATAATATTTTTTTCTAATTAAAGTGTGACTTACAAAGAGTACATAAATCTTTTTTTTTTTGTTTGTTTGTTTTGTTTTGTTTTGAGACAGAGTCTCACTCTATTGCCCTAGCTAGAGTGCCATGGCATCAGCCTAGCCCACAACAACCTCAGACTCCTGGGCTCAAGCAATCCTACTGCCTCAACCTCCCGAGTAGCTGGGACTACAGGCACGTGCCACCATGCCCAGCTAATTTTTTCTGTTTTTAGTTGTTTGGCCAATTTCTTTCTATTTTTAGTAGAGGCAGGGGTCTCGCTCTTGCTCAGGTTGGTCTCAGAACTCCTGAGCTCAAGCAATCCTCCCACCTTGGCCTCCCAGAGTGCTAGGATTACAGGCGTGAGCCACTGCGTCTGCCAGGCCTAAAGTACATAAATTTTCTTTTTCTTTTTTTTTTTTTTGAGACAGAGTCTCACTCTCTTGCCCGGGCGAGTGCCGTGGCATCAGCCCAGCTCACAGCAACCTCAAACTCCTGGGCTCGAGCAATCCCACTGCCTCAGCCTCCTGAGTAGCTGGGACCACAGGCATGCGCCACCATGCCCGGCTGATTTTTTCTACATATATATTTTTAGCTGTCCAATTAATTTTCTTTCTATTTTTGGTAGAGACGGGGTCTCGCTCTTGCTCAGGCTGGTCTCGAACTCCTGAGCTCAGAA
>RJWJ010023769.1:0-25559 GCA_004363605.1 Indri indri | reverse complement strand
GCCTCGGCCTCCCAGAGTGCTAGGATTACAGGCATGAGCCACCGCGCCTGGCCCTTAATCACAAATTGATGGTACAAATTTAAAAGCAGAAGATAGAAAAACAAATGCAGTATTTCTCACCTCATAGGTTGAATGTGGGGAAGAAATAACATTAAAGATAAAACATTGAAAATTACACAAAAGGAGACTTTATCTAAAGCTTCTTAAGCTATACACGAAGTTTTAAATAAAATGTCAAGAAAGCACAAAGAAAATAGATCAAAATGCATATGAAACAAGGACATGCTTCAGTTTAAGAAAGTAAGCAGATATAATTCATGAAGAAGGTGGTAACAAATAAGGGTAGAAAAAAGAATATTAGGTACCAGATACCTGTAATGCATATAAAGCCCTCTGTCTCAAGTAGTCTGTATTAAGTAGCTGAAGCTCATGGAAGAGTTCAATAAGAAAATGTGGACGAGATTCATTTTGAGAAATTAATGTAGCTACTTCAGAATAAATAGTATCCCGCAAAGCTTCAAACATGGAAAAATCACTCCCAGTTTCTGGAACATATTAAAACACAGCACATTAATATTGATGAAATACCTTCATGACAATTTCTATTAGCTTGCATCATTACTCTCAACTTTAAATTACTTAAAAATCAGAACACAATTCTATTTCAGGGCTTTTAAAGTAGAAAAAGAAGCTTAAAGTTACCAAGATAAATATAACTTTAAAATATCAAGATAAATATATTAAAGAAATATTTAAATGTATGAATAACATTACCTAGCATTACTAAGGACCATGTTTATTTCTGGCCATATAAAATATATGGAAAATTTTATATACTTCATGGGAAGAATCAGTGAAAATCTTTTAGCACTTGAATGAAACAAACTAAGTGCAAATAATTTTTTTTTGTTAACATGAACTTCATTATAGAAAAGTAAACTTGCTTATTTTTGTTAATGTTGAAAAGAATAAACTGAATGCTGTCAGTGACAGCTACTATTTTTAAGATCTACCTAGTTGGGTGTACTAGATAGACCAAATTTTCAAACTTCATCTATCATGCAGAAAAGTACTATGCTGATAAATAACTGAATATGTAACTATAACATAATAGGTCAATTTCACCATAGCGTCTTTTCTACACCTTCTGTATAAATTGGAGCAGGCAGTGATCCAACAGAAGTTTTCAGTTTCACAGAATCACTCTACTATTTAGCTACAATTTTGATACATACATTTATTGATAACACAGAATTATCACTCTTAAAGATATATAAGTCATACCCTTAATTTTAAGAATACAAATTAGGAACTGTATCCATTTTGAGTTCTCTACGGAAAAAAAAAATCTCCAACCAGTTCCTGTAGTTATCAAACTCTGTAAACTCTTCTACAGCAATAATAGCAAACCACAAATAGCTAGTTAAATAATTCAAGTTCCCCAAAAATCAGTGGTAAGTTTCTAAGAAACAGAATTTAAAATGTTTGTTTTTATATATTGCTCTCTCAAAAAGTGTATGAAGATCATAAAGACTTAATTCCTTTTTGCAAGAGAGGGATAAGAAAATGCAAAAGGAATGTGCTCTAATGGAAAAACTTTCTAATTTGCTAAGTAATTTTACATCTTCAAGTCTCGATTTTCACAAGCAGAAAATAACACTAATAATGTAAAATATTAATATATAATAAAATATCATTAATTCTATATATCTTAATAAATAAAAATATGCAAATTCCCTATCTTGCCTCAGTTATGAATTTAAAATGAAGTAATATATTAAAGTTCTCTTGGTAGTTTTAAAATGCTCAAATGTGATATATTATTATAAAAATGACTATCATAAGCAGGAACTAAACTATCTCTGTAAAAAGCTCTATTGGCTGGGCATGGTGGCTCACGCCTGTAATCCTAGCACTCCGGGAGGCTGACGTGGGCGGGTCGTTTGAGCTCAGGAGTTTGAGACCAGCCTGAGCAAGAGCGAGACCCTGTCTCTACTAAAAATAGAAAGAAATTAGCTGGACAACTAAAAATATACAGAAAAAATTAGCCGGGCATGGTGGCACATGCCTGTAGTCCCAGCTACTAGGGAGGCTGAGGCAGTAGGATTGCTTGAGCCCAGGAGTTTGAGGTTGCCGTGAGCCGGGCTGATGCCATGACATTCTAGCCTGGGCAACAGAGTGAGACTCTGTCTCAAAAACAAACAAACAAAAAAAACACAACTCTATTAATAGGAAAAATCCAGATAAAAAGATATATTTCATATGCAAACTTTCAATTTATATACTGCATTTTAAAAAAATGTTTATTTCAAAGCTATAAGAACAAAGTATATTTAATGACATCTTTAATATCTCTTTATGTGATAAAATTATCAATCTAAATTACATATCATTAAAAATTAAGTTTTTCCCAAAAGATAAATTATGCCAAACACAAGCTTCACATCCCCCCTTCCGCCACCCACAGTCAAGAGGTGGAAAGTTTACGCCAGTTTCTCCTCCTAGACTGAAATTGATTAGCTGTGGCTAGAACAAATCCCTAACTTCAGTCAGATTTCTCTGATCCCATCTTATTTTTATCCTATATTCAGAGTTCTTTTCTTTTGGAAGTGCCACTGATATATTCAGCTTTGTCAGTTCTGGGTCCTTGTTTTGCTTCTTTAGATAACCTTAAAGGTTCAAATAGGCTTTTATTTTTAACTCATACACAGCTGCAGGAGGAGTTAAAAAAAATTTACAATTCTAAATCATACATAGTTAATGAAAATACACAGATTAGAGACAAAAATAGCATTTTGGAATCTTCGCAATTTTCCATGATCTTTATTTATCATAGTCTTTGCATGTCATACTTGTTTTTGTTTGATGGTTGATTTTTTTTATAGATGTTGACTGGAAACAAAAAATAATAATATAAAAATAACTATACTTGAGTTTCTAATAAATATCAATGCTTTTAAGCATTTAATAAGTACAAAATAAATAACAAACACTATATCATAAAAAAAGGTTTCTATTACCCTTATGAATGTGTTGGTTAGGTCACATACATTAACAGAAAAACAAAACAAGCAGTCAATTTTACCAACCAAGAATTATAAATGTAAGGCTTCAGAATTTTGAGTATGAATTCTCTTTCGCTTTTACAATAGTTACATAACATATATACACTAAGCTAAATCTAAAAAAAGTCAGAACAATAAAACTAAAAATTTTAGGACCAATGGAAAAAAATTAACAAAAAGTGGACACCAAAACTAAGCAGATTGTTACCTGGCGCTTCATTGCATGCATTTCTGTTAGACTGCTGTAGTATTCTCCTAGCATGTGCTGTAGGAAAGGGCAGACATAAGGATGAACATAAAATGTGTATGAGTAGTAAAGACAGGGTCTATAATATGAATAAGTGAATGAAAAAAAGAAATAAGCAAATTTCTTCAAAATTGCTTGCCAGAACTAAATGTTATCACAAGATACGGCCTATGTTCTATTTAAAAATAATCGCATCAAGAAAAAAATCTCAAAGGGTCTGTTATAAATTTGGATTAATGTGACTGACAATGACTAACATAATAAACTTCTATCATTTGTTTTTAGAAGTATATGCATCAGGGTGAACCTCCCCCAACTCCTGAGGGAGAGGATGACTGTGTAATTTAATACTGGCAGTCATATATGCTACACTCTAGTAATTATATACCATGGGTAGAGTTACAAAATGCTATGCTGTAAAGAATTTTAGGGTAATAGTTACAACTAAATCTTTTTAGAATGTGAATACGTAAATACACACAAATGTATTTACATTATTCAAACATTTTTTAATTCACCAAAATTCAATTATATTTTTCCAAGTGACAGTAATGATGTTTCAATTACTATGACCAATTATTAATTTTTTAAATAACTGATCCTTGATTTATTAGCCTTTCAGTTTAATGCCATTCCCCAACCTACACTCAACTATTTATTCTAAGATATCACTACTTGGTAAAGACAGTGAAAGTACATGAAAACTATAAAATTTTGGTAACATTCTAGGTTTGAGACAATAGAACTGACATTTTTGCCAAAAGGATCCTGGACTTTACAGGAGACCAGGATTCAAAGTTCAGTTCTATCATCTCCTAGCAATCTGAGCTAGAGGAAGTCATTTCAAAATACGAACAAATGTGACGTTTCTTTTCTGATTACAAAAATAATAAATACTCATTATAAAAGTTTTAGAAAGTATAGACAAGTTTAAAGATGATAAAACCACTATTAATTAACCCTTTGATACATTTTCTTCCAGTCTTTAATTCACATTTTTGTTTATATATTAGAATTATATTGTTCAGACAACACTAAATCCCAATTTTTTTGTCCACTTTGGTTTCCTTGGAATAGATTCCTACTGGTAAAATTACTGGATTAAGGGCATGACTTTTGAAGCTTTCCAGAAAAGTTTACCAGTTTATTATATTACTGGCTCTTTATCAGTGATGGAAAAAAACAGTTTCCCTCTCTGACCATGTTTCCTCATCTGAAAAATGGAAATATAACCAACTCAACATTATGAGGTTCAAAAGAGATGTGTTGGTAATTTTTAAATAATAAAACATGATACAAATGGTAGTAGCTATTATCATTTTCAACATGGGTCTTGACAATTGAGATGATGAGTCTATATTTACTGCCTCCCTCTCTATATTTCTTTGAGATGTATTTCTTTATAAATCAGGAAAGTACTGACACTTAAACTAGAATGGTGGCAAATACACGATTCCATTCATTCAATAAACACAGAAAGCCTATCGTGTGTCAGGTATTAAGCAGAAATTTAAGATATAAATATGAAAAAGTATTATCTGCTGCCAGGGGACTTGAAAGGGTGATACAGACACTTAAACAGGTAAATACTATATAATATGACACAGGCAACAAAATAGGTTTACATAGGCTACAATGAAAACGAAAAGGAGAAAGGAGAAGCAATCCCAGCTTGGATTAGAATGTAATTTCAAGGTTCTGGAATTAAAATTTTACTAACAGTCCAAAAGAGAAATGAGCTTACAAAGCGCAAAAAGGACTTGAGGCAAAAAAATAATTATTGAAGTAAAAAACAGTGTGATAGCTATAAAAAATCTTTAGTGCCTCTGAAAGAATAAGGCTCAAGGCAGAGGGTGGTAAGAAATGAGTCTGGAGGGGCAAGAAGGAACAAAATCCTCAATGGCCATATATGTTACATTAAGGCATTCGGCCTTTATCCTGTAGGCATCATGAGCCAAAGGTTTTAAGCAGGTGGGTGATATGATTTCATATCTAATTCTTATTCAGGTAAGATTTTCAGAATTTCAAATTAGTTCCACATTTAATGTCAACTATCCTTTGTTTAGAAAGAATTTTATTAATATGTGTCAAAAACTAGTATCACAACAAAAAATATTTCCGGTTCACATTTCCTAATATCAATGAATGTGCACTGTAATCTCTACTATAAAACCTTCCACATGACACAAATGTGTGATAGACCAGTTTTAAAACTTGCTTTAATACAGCTTTTTAAATCTAAGATGACCTCCTTAAATTAAGGCAAACCAAAAAAGAACATACCTGAAGATATTTCTGTAGACCTACTATGTTTTATTATTTTTTCCAGCTGTTCATGATTCTTTCTGCTGAATACTTTTGCTTGAACAGGCTCTTCAGTCTGGGCTGAATGTCTGTTCCTACTTTTGCAAGGTTCACATGTGCTAGACATACTGGCACTTTCATACCCTTGAGTAAAAAGAGTGACAACTGTTACCAGCTGCAACTAACTCAAACTAAAAGGGAAACTGATTTCCATAGTGAAACAGTACAGGTAACTCAATTTAGAATGCTGTGACAGCCTGGTATAAACAGAATACAAAACAGTAAATACTATGTCTTAGAGATATCTTTGCAATAACCTTTGGAAGCATGGAGTAACAATAATAAATTCTACACTTCATTGCCCTTTGATTATCTGTCCTAATGAGTACATCCCAATTCAAAGTATATGGCAGACCTTATATGACCCAAATTCTCTACTAGACTCCAAGTTAACAGGTTTTCAATATTACGAAATACACAAAAGAATCACATTCAATCTATACAAATATCCATAGGGCATAGTGTGGTGGCTCATGCCGTAATCCTAGCACTTTGGGAGGCCGAGGTGAGAGGATCACTTGAGGCCAGGGGTTCAAGAGCAGCCTGGGAAGTTGCTGGCGCAGAGGGCATGCTCCGAGTCCATGTCCCTTTTTCTCTGTCTGATCTGTCTCAAATAGAAACTAAACTAGGCAGCTTCTCAGCTGACCCCTCAAAGTTCTCTAAAGAGTTTGAATATCTCACCCTTTCCTATGACTTGTCGTGGAGAGATATTCATATTACTAACATTAGACACAGGGTTTACGCTACTTTAAGTGGCTGCCGGTTACAAATTTATCTTTCCTTATTAGCACATTAATAAGACTGCCCTTTCACCATGAGAAGAATATTTCCCCCCCACTTCCATTCTACTGGATATTACTATCATAGAGAAAAATGCAAGCATACTTGTTTTGTAACCAGCCACTTTAACAGTTTACCTTGTAACTCTAGTAGCTATTTTCCAGTGTCTCTTGGGCTCTCTTAGTACACAAAAATACTACTAGAAAAAAATATATAGAATTTGTTTCCCTCCTTTTCCAATATTTATTCCAATTATTTAATAATAATTCTAATTATTTAATTATTTGTCATAATGCTTTCCAAACAATGGTAAATAATGGTGGTGGTAGAGAAGGGAATCCCCGTTTAGTTCCTAATTTTGATATATCTCTGCAGTATTTTCATTTACAATGGTGCTTGTGATTGACATTGGCTAACAGTCTTTATTATATTTAAATATCTGCCTTCTTAGACCCATTTTATTTAGAATTTTCATTAGGAATGACTTCAAATTTTATCTGATCTACCGCTATATTATGTGACTTTAGTCCTTTTAATTTGATATAATAAATTATGTTGACAGATTTCCTGGTAACAAATCATATTTCTAAAATGAACCCTAGTAACAAGTCTAATATTCTTATGATACAATGACATATTCTATTTGCTAGTATTTTATTTTTACTTTTAAATTTATATTAGTGACATTGATCTGTTTTCTTTATTGAACTGGTACCTCTCTTCTTTACTTTCCCCTATATAAAGATATCTATTCTGATTCATATGTTGTTTCTGCAGTTTTCCTCTGTTAGGACACACCAGTATCTTCTTTTCATCCTGACAGGTGAAGGGTCTCTTGATTGAATACAAGATTCCTGAGTTATAGTCCTTTCTTGACTGTGTATGGGTCATTTCACCTTCCTCTACTTCTACTTGTATGGTAACATTGATGTCAGTTTGGTTCTTTTTATATAATTGTTCTTTTGTATGAAAGCTTAGGAAATTTTTACTTTAAGTCAGTAATTTTATCAGACTATACGTAGGTGTTTGTATTTTTCTCTCCCACTTCCCTCCTGGCTGGACAAGTCAGCTATTTTGATCTGCAATCTCAAGTCTTTCTTTATCCCCTTTATTATGTATTTAATTATTGCTTCTCCATTTTTTTTTTCCTTTAGAACTCTTTGTATATCAGATATCCAAGATTTGCCTTTAAGCCTCTAATCTTTTTCCTCTTGATTTTATCTCTTAATACTTCCATTCTGTATAATGACATAATTCTTCCCCTTAATTTTCTAGGCCAGTAATTTGGGACTTAATAGCATGCATCCTCTTTTTCAAATAACCTAAAGAGTAAAAATCATTTTTTCTACTTTTAAAGAATGTTATAATTCAATCTGCTTATGTGCCCTTATTATTTTATTCAAGTGTATATTTCCTTCAACAATTCTGTTTTTACTAGGCTTCACCTGTTATAGTCTGCTTCTGTCTTCTCTCTGGTCGCTAGGTCCCTTTTATATGCACTGCTATATTCACTGGCCTCGTCATGATTCTTACCCTCCCTTAAGGCCGGACCTAAACGCCGGGTAGCTTTAATGGTGGCATGCTGAGAGTATGTGATCTCATTCCTATGGTCAAGCAACATTCTGGCTAATAAGTCATCAGTCTCCAAACTAGACAATGAGGACAAGCTTCTCTCTCGCTTAGTCCTCTTACCTGCAAAGACTAATGCTATTCCATGTGCAGGGGCAGAGAGGATTGCCACCTACCTGTTTAATAAAACAACTGCCTATTAGTAGCCTGAAGTGGCAAAAGATTGCTACTCCTAAAGGTGAGGGGACGTGCCCATAATAGGAGGCGTTGCATATATCACCTCCAACATAGCTTTCTCCGTGAACCAAGAAGCTCTGATCTTTGCCCAGACACTCTACGGAAGAGCCAGCAGAACCCAAAAAGCTTTGCTGCTTACATCTTCCAGATCACGGCAGCTGCTCTGCTAATAACAAATAGGTTCCACGACATATTAATTCATTCTCTATGATATCCTATCTGGATTCAACCCTACCTTTCTTTCTAAGGCTATCTTTCAAGTTAGGACTTCATTGTCTCAGATTTAAGTTCCTGGTTTCTTCATTGGTCCAGCCACTCCTACCCAATTTGCATGAAACTTACTAAAAAAAGAGCCCTGCCCTCTTCATTACTATTGATCTTCACATACAACTCATCTAGCAACAAAGGGTGTGACTGCCACAAGTAATACGTAAAATGACATGACTGGTAGTACTACTGTCTCTGTCTCTCAAGACAGTAATTTAAGTCCCACTATGCCAGTCTATTTGTTCATTTAATAATATGCAATGCTCTGAAGAAAAAAATGTTAAGTATGTTATTCTAACAAGAACATTTACATAAATGAAATTAAACTTTTGACTGCTGTTACTGTATCACATGAAAAGTGCTGAATGAATTTTAATCAAAATTAAAATATAGGTTATGTGGCATATACAAAATTCTCTTTGGGGAGCCCCAGTATGCACTTTAAAAAAGATATACATACAGTCACCCTCCAAAACAGCTGAAACTGTGAAGAGAAGCATGCCATAATTATTAAGATGCTATAAATAGAGGAAAAAACTATGATTTTACATATGAGTCCCAAATTAAAAATATCACGGGCTAGATTTCCAAAGTCAAGGTACTAATGAGTGATTGAACTGTTATTCTCTTGGGCACTTTAATAGTAATCATCCAGAGAGAGTAGCAGAATTAATGAAGGTTAATACTTCAGAGTAACAGCAATAGTAACTAACACACAATGCTCATTACTGTAAGGGTGTTATCTCCTATCCCACTTTGCCATTCTTTCCCTTATCTCCCTTCTGTTTTTCTCAGCATGAGTGGCTTGGCATAATTAGAAGAAATAGTACTACTTTTGCCTCCATTGAAAGGAAACGGCTCAGCCATGGCACCCTGGAGGCCTTGCATGTGTCCAAAGAGGCCAGAGAGGAAAGGACTGAACCACAGCTAAATCTAAGTCTTGGCAGAAGGCCATATGATCCTGCTGGAACATGGACACGAGAGGCTTGTGAGAAGTTGTTATGTGGCCATTTCCCACTCTCCTCCCTCTCTCTCTCAGATGCTGTCAGGAGATAGTTTCTCTTCTCTCAGGTTCGGATAAAACATCAGACCTTTCTGCCTCACCCTTCAGGGGCGTATCTGCAGACTACAGAACAGCTTAGCTGGAGTACAGAACTGACTCTTCAGCAGCAGGGTGTCCTGCCCCTCAAGGCACCAAGAGACACAGAGAGCTGGCACCTTTGTCTATTCTTCCTTTCTCTGCCTATGTAAGTAATAACTGTCTGAAGGTGAAATGGGTTTATTGTTTTTCTACCAGCCAAATTTGTCAGGCCTAGCCTTGTTTAATGCTTGACATCCATTTCATGCCAATGTTCATCAGTGAGCAACAAGAAAGGGAGGAGGGAAGAAATGGAAAGAAGGACGGTAAGAACCCAAAGTCAATACAGTAACAATTGTATCCAATTTTCCAAGAAGAGAATGAAGAAAATCTATATTATATGCTCCTACTCCTCTCTAATAATATCAAAAGAGGGACTGGGCCTGGTACGGTATAACCAAATTACAGGTCTGATAACCAAATTATAGGTCTGACAAGTGAAAAACCCAGCAAGGCAAGAAATCACGCTCAACTCATAAGGTCTAAATTTGCACTAAAGTTTAAAAGATGATTATTACATAATTTATAAATTCTTACTTCACATGCAATTTTTATTTTTACATATAAAGACCTTCTAAGGATTAAAGCACATTATCATCATAGGAAACTTAAATGAAGATTTAGCATGCCACTTCTGAAAGACTGTCAACATGTACAAAAAACATAAGAACAGTTCAGTCTAGTAAGTTTGTGACAGTATAAGTGGCTGTACTTTATCTTTCAAGACAGTAATTTAAGTCCCACTATGCTGGTCTATTTGTCATGTCCTTTATCCTTTCCCAATTCCTGTCATCCTGCTTCTTCCAGACTCTATATTTTTCTTATTGTTATTACAATTTGGAATGCTTTCCAATCTTCTTTCCACCCACCTCCATTTACCACTTCCTTTGAGACAGAATAAACACCCTTTTCCAAACAAATCTTAACTATTCCTATTCCACAAAAAGAACAAAAACAACATACATCAGTGGTCTAGCTCAGTATTTCTCAGATTTTTATGTGCGTATATTCATACTGAAACACTTACAATCTTGCCAAAATGCATATTGAAGAAAAATCCATACTGATTTAGTTGGTATAAGGTGGGGCCCAAAGGTCTGCATTTCTAATAAGCTCCGAGATGATACCAGTGCTGCTTGTTCATGGTTCACATTTTGAATGGCAAAGATTTAGCTGATTAATTTGATCTTGACACACATTAATCTGACTCCACTATACGTAGTTTGATTCTGCTATCTTTTATTTTTATGCTTAAATATGAAGGAAGAGAGCACAAAAAATACAAATGCACCAATATTTCTAGGCACCAATGTTTCTAAGGTTTTGGAGAAACCTTGCTACTCAAAGTGTAGTCCACAGACCAATACTGGCAATACATAAGAGTCGGACTCTCATAAGAGAAGGCTAAAATTTAAAAATGTTAGTTTTTCTTCATTTATTCATATGACAGAAAGCATTTTTATGGGGGAATAAAAAGTTATGAGTTACCTAAAGGGCCTCTCTAAAATGGTCATTATCTACTTAAATGTTCTCTGGTGGCACCAAAAATAACCTTGCAGAAAGCACAGTATTAATAGTTGCCTAAATGGTTCGAGATCATTGATTAATTTAACTAAATAAATCAACTTCTCCCAGACCTTTATAACTGGAAAATTATTTCAAGGATGTTAATGTGTGCGTGGAGAAAAATGTCATCCCTGTTCTAATCTTCTTGTTTAGCCATCAGTCAGATTCTTCACATGGGTTAGGAGCCAGAAGCCAAGGACTTCAAGGACATGTGAATTACTGATAGGAAAAAAATATGCAAACATTCTCTTTTACATCTATAATTTTCATCAGATTTTCCAAAGGTTCCCTTACCCAAAAATGATGAAGATGAATGCTGCCAAAGTTTACAAGTGTATTTTTTACTACAGGATTTCCCCGGGCCTTTACTATACTTATAAGTATTGTGAACTTTCAAAAGATTGATTCGGCAGAGTGCAGTGATTTTTTCAAACTTTCCTGGTTACAAGCCTTGAAAACTTTGTTCTTAAGCACCGAATATTATCTCCATAAACTCAGGCCACCTCTTAAGGCCACAGCCAAAAGGTACCACTTGCAAACTTGAAAAGAATATCTTTTAGCCATAATATTACAGATTTAATAAAACTATTTTTAACAAAGTACTAGACATCAGAGTAAATTCTTCAAAAATCATAAAAATCCTATTTTTAGAAAAAGAGGTATACACTGTGAAATTTCAGTACATTGCAGAAAGAAGATTCTGAAAGCTTTTGAATGTAAGCAAATAAAAACATCCCACAAAAAAACAAGAATCAGAATGGCATTGGATTTCACAACTGTAGCACTGGAAATTGGAAGACAATGGAGCAATGTCCTCAATATTTTCAGGAAAAATGTTTTCTAACTTAGATTTCTATAAACAGAAAAACTATCCAGCAAATAAGAATGTTGCAAATATAGGTACCCAAAAATATATTCTCATACACCATTTCTAAGAAAGCTCCTAGAGGCCATATTCCACTAAAACAAGGAAGTAAATTGAGAAAGAAAAAGTATGAGATCCAAAAATGGGGGATGAAAGACACAGATGGGTAAAAAGAATCCCCAGAACTACGTTTAAAGAAGATCTCCAGGGTGACAGCTGTGCAGAAGGCCAAGAAAGCAGCAGTCCAGAATGGAGCAGAAGGAAGGTGAGCTCTGGGAGGGAAGTGTCCCAGACAAAAAAAGATAAGTGGTATGTATTTGAAATATCGGAATATATAAAGAAATTTTTTTTTCCCTTAGTCTGGTGAGTGATTCATAGATATGAACAAAATATGGACAGAAAAATGAGGCAATCATTAATCCTAAAGGGGAAAAATGTATATACGATAGGAAAGGTAATCACAGTATATGATACATTCAATCATGAATATTAATATAGTTATGATCATATAAACACTATTTATCTAATTAAAAAAAGGTATGCAGTTAACACCATAAAGAGAACTTTAATATGATACTCAATAGTTAGACTTAATAAAATAGAGGTTTAGTTCCTAAATGACTAAAAGCTAGCCTGTTTTAAAAATGGTTTCATCTATGATATTCAAAAACTGCAATGTATTTAGAAGCCCACACTTCTTTAAATGAGTCAATCAAGAATCTAACCAAAAGTTATGGCTAAAGAGTTGGATGCAAAACCAGATGTAGTAGCAAAAGAGAGAGAATAATAAAGCTTGACATTTCTGGCAATTTTTCAATAACCTACAAAATTTGAAGAACATCCTCTGAGCTCATGGTAATCATATACATAGGAAACACAAGCAGCTTTAATACAAAAAAGAATAAATGCCATGTTTTATAACATTAATCTACACCATTAAACCCAATTTCAAATATTGAAGTATTTTATAAATAGAAATTATGAAGGTAACTAAAAATGACTGTTCAAGTAGGTCTAGAACAGCAGCTAGCCGTAATGAAATTAAACGTGTCAACATGTCACAGTAAGATTACCAACATTTATGTTGATCAACATTCAACAAATTTCAATACTTACCAATACTTTTAACTCTGCTTTTCAGCTGAGTAGAATTCCTCTTCTTACTCTTTGACTTGGGAGTTTTATCTTTAGATGCCAGGCTGGCCTGTGCAGATGCTTTTCTTGTCTTGAAAGTTTTAGTTACTGTTGCTGGATCTACTGGATCAGGCATACTGCTAAAACTTTCTAATGATTCTTCATCAAACTGGCGTCTTCTCCTGCTTGTATCTAATTGATTTTTGCGGTTATCATTTGCAGTTTTCTCTACAGGCACTGCAAATCCAGTCTTAATAAGTGGTTTTTCTATTTCGCCTTCTTGGTCATATAACCATGGTGTCCTACTACTTTCTACATCCTCTTCAGGCAATTTTTGATTCCTTAACAATGAGAACAAGTTTTTATAAATTGTAATTATAGAGTCCCTTATTATACTGAAAATTCCATATGAACTTAATTTATAGTTTATTAATGAGTAGATTTAGGTGAATAAGATATAGTCAATAGACTGTAAAAACATTTACACAAAAATATGCACTGAATATGCAAATATTACATAGGCTAATGTACTAAATTACTTTAAACTTTAATTCTGAACCATTCTCGCAAAACCATTTTCACTAGCAAAAGTTCCATACCAAAGATCCAACAATTCATGACGGAAAATAAAAAACAGTGGGAAAGAGAAATCAAGGGAGGATGGAACATACAAGAAAAAAACACAGAAGAGTGGCTGGAAAAGAGCTGTAACAGAGGGTTTGGGAACATAACATGGATCTGTGTCACCTAAAGCAGTTGAAATAAAACCAGAATATGGTGAAAACAACTGGTCACTCAACTAGCAATCTGTTTCTCCACTCATTAAGTCTAATTTAGTTCTGCTGGACTAGTGTCATTTCATAAATTTTATCTGCTGAACACTGACAACCCTTAATATTTAATGAGTAATCACTGGTTATCTAAGTTTGGAAGAAAATAGGCAAAACAAAGTTAAATAGGTCTGTAAGATATCAACATTTTTAATATGCCAACATGCTTTATAAACATCTTAGGGGGCAGTGAGTGAGAAGTTCAAAACGCTGTATCACAGAACCTAGCATGGACGACAACAGTGTTCCTAAGAATAGTCTGGGTGGGAGACACTGACATACAGGGTATAAATCAAGACAAGGGTTAGAAACTAAATTCAACTGCTGCCTCTTTTTGTATGGCCTGAAGGTAAGAACGGTTTTTATATTCTTAAATCGTTGGAAAAAAAATTAAAAGAAGGAAAATAGTTCATGAAACATGAAAATTATATTAAATTCAAATTTCAGTGCCCATAAATGAAGTATTATTGGAACACAGCCCCATTCATATTTATATACTACGTCTGATGTTGTGCAAAATATGGCAGAGATGAATGGCTACGATAGACACTGTATGGCCTGCAAGGCCGAAAATATTTACCATCTAGACCTTTACAAGAAAAGTTTACTGACCCCTGAGCGAGACTACACGGTTTCATCTGACTTCTTGTTATTTCCAGTCATTTAAGTCAAGGAACCTATGATAGTTGAGATTTTGAGAGATGAGGTCTAATCTGAAGTAGGTCAAATAGTAGCTAAAACAATATTAGATATTCAGATCCATCCTAAAAATGATATAAATACCTAATGTAAAACTAGAATAATTATTTACTATCAATTATATTTAAAACATGGATAATAATGAAGCAGAGACCTTCCAGTAGGAAGGCCTATTCACTGAAGCTTTGAATAAATGTTTACTGCTTGTGACAGATACTCATTCAACCATCATTTCTGAATGACAACTGCGCACTAAACACTGTTAGGCTCTGATGATAGACTACTTTTAGAGAGCATGAGATGTAATAGGAAACAGTGGTTAAGACAGTTAAAAGAAGGTCTCAACAAAGACAGGGAGGTTAATCACAGGATTCCTAAAGGTGAATACAAAATTGGAATTCTAAGAGTTTCTAATCAGTTAAAACATCCCCAAAGTTCATGATTTAACAATTAAACACAGTCCAAATGCTAATTTAAGAGCCTAAGACATGCCCAGACACAAGCTAAAGAGAAATGTAATGTGAATTACATAGTTCCAAAGGACTAGGAAAAACCATCATAAACATTTCTGACAGAATATTAGGCTCAATTGACCTCTAATTTTTCATCCTTCTAAAGTTTTTTCTTAAGTAAATAAATAACAATTATAATAAAAATGCTATATGATTTTCACCAACTGGTTATTAAAATCATTTTCTGGATTAACACAATCATTAAAAACATTACTTATCTAGCTATAAAAACACCTACAGAGTGATTGGCCTGAACCAATCTTTCACACTATTTGAGTCAAAAATTGTATTTTGGAAGATTATCATATTAAAAAATAATAAATGTAAGAAAACAGAGAGGGAAAAACAGTAACTATGATTAATACCATGCATCATCAAAACTTAACAAAAGTTGTTCTTATGATCTAATAGTACTCAACAATATATCTGAATGGGCTTTAGAAACTGATTCTAATCTGGGGCTAGGAATAATATGAAAGGACTATCACTGAACAACTATCCTCTAGCAGTGAATATTAGTTTCTAGTCCTAAGTCAGTGAACAGTGAACTGGTTTAAAGATAGGTATCAAATCAAGGACAAAAGACACCCTGCGAATCAGGTTATATTCTTCCAAAATGACTCTCAGCAGGTATCTGGTATCTTATCCAGTAATACCTTAAAGTTTCATATTCCCAGCACTATCAAGCCAAACAATCACACACATCCTCCCTAATTGTGATTTCAAATTACACATAATTAGATGTAATCACAAAAGTGAATGTTTAAGTGAGTAACTGGTTATGTTCATAATCAAGTACCTTGGTTTTTCTGCTCCAACAGAGGAACTGCTTTCAAAAGGTTTAGGAAAAGCCATATATTCTGTTTTCCCAGAAGAATTTTGGGTTAACGGTTGCTGCTGTTCACTGGGTGTAGAGATATTCTGAGAAAAATCTCCAAAATTAGAAGGAAATAAAGGGCTGAAATTCATACCTAATAAATAAAAGCAAAGGATAAGATCAATAAAGTACCTTTAGCCTTAAAATGAAACTAAAAGACAGTTTTAATTAATTATGCCATTCAAATTCATCAAAAAAATTGATAATTAAAATAAAGTAATATTCATTTATTCTTTCACTGTTTACAGCTCAGCCCACTATAATTTAGGAATTGGTGATACAAAGATGACTAATGATTGCCACTCCCTTAAAAGTTAGAAATAATAGTACCTAATATTTATCCAATTATTACTGGGTGCCAGACTCTATTGCAGGTACTTTATATGTTATTTTGTTTAATACTGAATATGTTATGAAACAGGTATTACGTTCATTTCATAAATGAGAAAACTGGCTCAGAGATCAAGTGTCTAATAAATGGAAAAGCTGGTTACATGTTGGGTCTATATGACTCTAAAACTTATGTTCTTTCTATTCTAATTTGGGAAGTAAAATACAATTAAATGATAGCTACTAAATAGTACTACGTATCACATGTGTCTGTAAGGGACTACAAACTTGGAGAGGAAGGGTTCAGGAAGGCTTCACAAAATCAAACTAGGTTATGAAGAACGAACAGTCTTTGCACTGTTGGCATAGATATGAAGTACTACAGTGAAAAGGAACAGAACATGCAATTTCTTAATTTATTACTTAAAGCCTACTCATATTATGTTTACTGCCAGTATTAATTGACACTTAAGACCTAAAAAGCTTGTTAAATTTTTTAATGCTACTGTCTTGAAAATACCGTTAAGAATATTTATGTTCACAAAGCCCTCCCAGACTTTTTTCTCCTTCTGTATTTCTTGGCAAACACCTTCAATTCCTCCTCCTTCATGACTCACCTCATGTAACTGGTCACTCAATTTATTCATTCTACCCGCATGTCTTTTCAGTTACTTCTTTTTCCTTACCCTTACTGCCAATACCTTAGGTCAGGCTATCATTCTGTCCCTGACATTACTGCAACAGCCTTCTATTCACCGGCTAGACTCTCAGCTCCTTCCCTCCAATTTCTCAACACTACCACCAGTGTAATCTTTCTAAAACATAAATCTCATGTTATCCTCTGCTCAAAGTCATTTGACGGCCCCCTCTTACCTGCAATACAAAGTCTAAACTTCTTTGCATATCACAAAATGCCTCTGCCACTCTTCAGCCACATCAATTACTCTTCCCCTGCCTTAGCCCTGAACACTGGCAACAGTTCATCACCTTTAAATTCTCTACCTGATACACTATTTCATTGCTTTGTAACTTGAAGCTGTTTCACTGATTAGAAAGCCCTTTCCCTTTTTATCTTGCTGGAAATAAATTCTATTCATTCTTTAGCTTAAATATCACCTTTTCCGGAAAAAACTGCTTTCCTGACACTTCCATACGCATTTGCACCACTGCTATAGCACCCGTGGCACTGCACTATATGCATTACTTAACATTCTTTCCTTCCTCACTAGACTCTGAATTCCTTAAAGAATGAGTCTTTCTCACTTTGGATCCCAGTAACTTACATAGCGCCTGGCATATTAGGAGTAAAGAAAAAAAGTCAGAATAAAAGCCTATGCGAAATATACTCACCTTTAGTCTAGCAGTATTATCTCCCTAACTAGACATGGTGCTCTTCAAGAAGAGCATTGTCTTATTCATCTTTACTCTCCTAGTGTTTGACATAGCGCCCTTGTGTACAGCAGTCACTGGATAGGTTAACTCCCTTAACAAAAAGTTGAAGCAATCATTCCTAAGTAGTTTACTCAACTTCGCTAGCAACCATATCATTCGGCTTAAATTTTCATTATACAGAAACAACGTAGAAAAGAGTTTGTAACTTTCTTAGCAAGCATTTCCTACCATTCCAAAAGAAAATGTTAAAAATCCATGCAATAGACAAATTATATTACTTTTTTTTTTTAAAGCATGAAATGAAGTTTATTGAGGAAGGACAAGATAGGTTCACAGAGCAAGAGAAGTTTTTTCTGGAAAAGGTGGTATTTTCACCATAGACAACAAACGGAGCCCCCCTGTCAAAACAAGAGGGCCAAGAAATCACATTCTCACTTTGCTTTTATTTATTTTCTCTTTAGGTTTTTAGTTACCTACCTGGTGCAAATGATGAAAAGTTAGTAAATCCAGGTAGATTAAACAGATTTACAGGCTGTGTTGGAAAGCTGAAAGGACAAAATAAACTGGGAGAAGGAGGGTGTGATCCACTACTGCCTCTTTCCTTGCTTCCAGATTTTTCTGTACACCGATTTTGTTGGTGCATAAGTTCATTTAGCATTTGTTTCAACCTACAAAAATTTAGGTCATCAATAAACTAAGAGTCAGTTATATTACCATCTATATAAAGCACATTCAGAAAGAGTATATGTAAGAAATGATTCAATGGCACACAGAACAGACTGACTCTGATACTATAATACTTGCTTGCTCTACATGCTTAATTCAATAACTTAGCCTTTAAACAAGTACTAAAGCACTTCTGCCAGAAAGCTGGTAAACTGTAAGTAACTAATTTTTTTGCTTATTTATAGCTTTATTGTGGTGTAATTTACACACCATACAATTCACCCAATGTAAGTGTATGATTCGGTAATACAAACTTTAACAAATAAAAGTCCACAGTATTAAAAGGAAACATTAGGCAAATCATTGCTTATAAAACTCTCAGGTGATAAAGAATGTCCAAATATGCAATCTGAGGCCCATTTCTCCCAAAAGGCAACTGTAAAACCTTCATTGAATTTCAGCTCTTATTATACAGTCTCAATACTTCTAAGAAAGAGATTACCTCTGAACATTATTCTGTTGCCATGTTAGCTGAGTATAGCACTGGTTCAACTGGTGCATTATAAGGTGGACTTGAGGAGATGCTACATTGCTGGGCATAACACTATAAGGACCCGTGAGAAGAGTTTGTAGCAGACAAGACAAAGTCTATTAAAAGAAAATTTTTGTTAATAGCTATTGATGACTTGAGAAAAATTTGTATTGCTTCAAAAGTAATGAAGATAAAAGAAAAAATTAGTTTCATTTTAAATTTTACCTGCTGGTCTTGCATCAAAGTCTGACAAATATTGACACTGAAATCAAGCTGTTTCCTTAGCTGATTGATCTGTTCTTGCCATTGTTCTTTCTCTTCTACGTAAGAGAGCTCTGACATCCAACGAAGGTTTTCTTGTCGTTGCATGCTGATATTCTGTTGCCTTGTCTTGGCTAAAGGACGGTAATTTTCATCTGTTGAAAAACGGTGATTGTTCTTCCACCTAACACAAGATTTAAAGCATTAAAAGTCATCATATGTAATAATCTGATTTTTAAAATATGGCAATAAGCCCTGACACCTTGGTCTACGGACTGATATTCTTTTTTTTTTTTTTTAAGGGATGGGGTCTCCCTCTGTCACTCAGGCTGGGGTGCAGTGGCGTAATCATAGCTCACTGTAACCTCAAACTCCTGAGCTCGAGCAATCCTCCTACCTCAGCCTCCCAAGTAGCTGGCACTACAGGTGTGAGCTTGCCATGTCCGGCTAATTTTTTTATTTTTTGTAGAGACAGGGTCTATTTTGCCCAGGCTGATCTCAAACTTCTGGCCTCAAGTGATCCTCCCACCTAGGTCTCCCACAGTGTTGGGATTATAGGCATAAGCCACTACCCAGGACCTCAATATTCTGTTTCAAGTTCAAAGGACTTGTAAAGTATGAAAAATAGAAAAGGGGAGAAGTCCAGATTTTTACCCATATGCAATTATCATTTTTAATTACTTTCCAGTCTTTTTCATTTGTTTTTATACAGAAGTTTCCAAACAATTTTGTATTCTGCAAAATGAAAATATTTACAATACAACAAGCACTTTTCCATTCTTCATGCTTTAAGTTTAGCCACACAACATTTCATCAAGTGGGGCTCCTATATCTACTTTACCATCTTTTACTCATGAAAAGATTTGCACTGCTATAAATAACAATTTGATAAATATATTTGTTGACAGACCTTTTGCACTAATTACAATTTGTCACTTTTGCTTAATTCCCAAAAACAAGAGTGAAGATGAAAGTTCATGAATCTTGATCCAGTCCAGCTGGAATCACAGAATTGCAGCCACACTCTTCTGGTACAATAAGTATCTGTTCTTTGTCCCTGGTTCCTGACACAGAATTCCTAAAATCCTTAGCATCTCCTGAGTGATAGTCTTTCACTATTCATAACAAGCCCCTTTCAATTGGACCTCAGTTTAAGCTAATGAAGACACTTTTAGAGAACCCTGGATAGCTTCATAATGGGAAGGAGGTAGTGGTCACCACAAAAACCAACTAGATCATTAAAGGGTTATAATTTTCAGACCCACTCCCCTGACTTCCAGGGAGGAGAGAGGGGTCAGTGACCAAGCTCAGCCACCAATGGCCAATGATTTAGTCAATCATGCCTACATAATGAAACCCCCATTAATGAAATCTCTGACCAATGGAATTCAAAGAGCTGTCAGAGTGGTGAACACATCAAAGTGTTGGGAGGGTGGTGCACCCAGAGAGGGCATAAAGCTCCACATACCTCCCTACCTCATACCTTGTCCTAATACACCTCTTCCATTTGGCTGTTCATGAGTTGAATCCTTTATAATTGGCAAACATAGGTGTTTTCCTGAGTTTTGTGAATTGTTCTAGTGAATTATCAAACCTGAGGAAGGGTGTCAAATGAATTCCCAAATTTGTAGCCAAACTGGACCGAAGTGTGCATACCCTGGGGACCATGCACTTAAGGCTGGCATCTGAAGTGAGGGCAGTCTTGTGGGACTGAGCCCCTTAACTTGTAAGGTCTGCACTAACTGAATAGGTAGCGTCATTATTGAATTACAGAACACTGAATTGGTTTGGAGAACTACAGAATTACTTCAGTGTCAGTCAGACAGAAAGACCTGAGAATCTAAATCAAACAAAAAATTGAAACACTGAAACTAACCTATTTTTAGTTTCCTTTACATTATAGGAGTTATGAGTCACACTGTTAGAAGGATATGTAGAAAAGTTATCATTGGAACTGGCATCTTGTTCTTCTTCCTCCTCTTCATCTGTCCGAACAATTCCTTCAGAGAGGTAACCGTCTTCATCTCCTTCTTCATCTAGTGCACACTGGGTAGAACCTCCCCAAGTTGCCATTGTTCTGGTAAGAAAAAAAATAAATATCATTCTGGAGAGAAGCGAAATACTTTATCATCTACTATATGCCAGATATTGTTTCAAACACATATATACATGTCCGTATATAAAATTTCATTTACTCATAACTCTATGAGACAGGTGATATTCTCCCTATTGCTGTAATATAAAATGTATCTAGTTTGCCTTCCACAAAACAGTTCTCTTTTTTTGTTGTTTTTAAAGAGACGAGGTCTTGCTCTATCACCCAGGCTGGAGTGCAGTGGCACCATCACAGCTCACTGCAGCCTCAAACTCCTAGGTTCAAGGGATCCTCCTGCTTCAACCTCCCAAGTAGCTGGGACTACAGGTGGACATCACCACACCCTATTATTAATAATTCTTAAAATTTTTTTGTTGAGATGGGGTCTCGCTATATTGTCCAGGCTGTTCCTGAACCCCTGGCCTCAAGCAATCCTCCCACCTCAGCCTCCTGAGTCACTGGGATTACAGGTGCAAGCCACCGTACCCAGCAGAAAAGTTCTTCTAAGAAGAAAGTGAGGCTTGGTGCAATGTTCCAGAAATGCCACCTGAGGATATCGAAACGTAAGATCATAAATAAATCTGGATTTCAAAATTTTAGATTTAAAAATTACTATATAGCTAAGTACTTGATCTTACAGATGATCAATTTTTTTAGAAATATTCTAAACATGGAAATTTCAAACTTAAATCCTGAAAACTAAATGTTTTATATAATGTTTTAAGATGTTTAGGAACCTTACAAAGACTAGATGTTCGATTTAAGTAAAAAAGTGCTTTTCTCTGGCCTGACAGAAAAGACTACAAAACATCAAGCACTTTCCTTTTATAAGCTTAAAACTTAACTAAGAAAATAAGGCTTATACATACAAGGAAATCTGTATCGCCCAATTGATCAAGGGCCACAGTAATTTAAAACAAAAGAGAAAGCTGATGCTATAAGAAGTCAGAACAGAAAGTAGCTAGAATCAGTTAATTTAAGTCGCAAAAGTGATATTTAACACTAGCCTCACTGAAACAGCACATCTGTGCTATGGTGCGGAGGAGAAAAGAGACTGCCTAGCATACAGGTCTTAGGCAGGGATGTCAAAAAAAAAAAAAAGTGATTTATACAACTCTCTTACTTTTCTGTTCTACTTTGCTGAGGAGTACACAAATTCTCAGATCCATTGCTTCTCAATGACACAGCCACTGGAGACGTAGTTTCTGCTAGACCTTGCCTCCTCTGATGTTCAGCCATCAGAGCTTCAAGCTGCTTTCTTCTCTGACGCAGCTCTTCCCTTAACATTTCATGTCTTCGCATTTCTGACCACAACTAAAAATTAGTCAAGTAAATATTGGATTTGCTTTAGCCTTAAAGAATAACAGGCTAATAGTATTGTCAGTATCAACAAAACTATTCTTACTCTATCTTTTTTATACTAAGCTATCCATGTAAAATAATATTTTAGTTATGAATAAGAAAAATTAGGCAATCATTAATTCTTAATAAAAACAGGTAGTACCCAAATATACTTCAGAAACTATTTAGAAAAAGTTATGACATTTTCTACAAATTACATATAAGTAGAATGCCAAAGGATAGGTCTTTCTAACTGAAATGATTATTCTTTGCTACAACTACCCTCTTACATATAATTCTGCCAAATATTTACTAATAAAGAACAGGAATATTTTGAAAAGATCCAAACATAATTATTATTTAGAAAAAATTGGTTTCCTTCCCCAACTAAAGGACACAAAACAAACTGCCATTTAAAAACATGTTTTATAGATACTCAGTTTCCCTTCTGAAGATGTGTCTTAAGGCCAACTCAGGAACAACAACAGGGTACAATTTACAATACCTCATTATCTACTACTGAAGAATCTTCTGGCTCAAAAACAGATTTGCTTGTACTGGTCTCATTTTCATTAACAGTTGGGGTTGAAGTAACAGCTGGCGTATATTTTTTTGTGGGACAATTACCCACACTAGCAGCTGACAGCTAAAAAAGAATTGATAAAAAATTATTGTGAGGAATTAAAGCAACTATATTAATTTCATAAAAGTAGTTACTTTTACTTCTTCTTTAGAGCTCTAGTGCCATATTTAATCTGTTATTACCAGACTCCAATTGCCATCACCAAACATAATCTGACATAAGAAAACAAAGATGTCTAAAGTTGATAAATATAATAGTAACCCTCAGAAAGAACAAAGACAATATGTAAAATATTATGGAAAATTTATATACTCAACACAACTCTGCCACATTATTCCTCCATTATTCAGATGGGGGATAAGGGGAAAAGGAATTAAAGTGGAAAAGAGTCTAGAAAATAAACAATTATATTAGAAACAAGTCATTTGATGTATTTCTCTTTCTTTGAAAACAAAATCTAACTGAAGATAGACCTAACCAATAAATTTTAGGAAAATATCAAAAAGAACTGTTATTCCCTTCCTATTAATATTCCTATTATTCCCTTCTATTATCTGATTATCTGATAAATGGTCAAAGATATCTTATTCTCTGTTCAATCTCAAAGACCCATGTATAGGGTACTAATGAGAAAGCAAAAGTATACATACATTGAATATTCAAACTACATATAATTACTTTCCTTAGATAACTCACAGTGGCCTAAAGGCTTTATTATGTAATTCTAAGCCAGTAAAAGATGGAAATGCTGGTCCATAAATGCAAAATTTGAAGCAGAATATTTTAATATAATAGTTGTAAGTACTTATGTTCTCAATCTACTAGCCTGCCCAGTAAGTAAAAGAATGGAAATAATCAGAGTCGATTCCTATGTGGCATCTTTCATATTGTAACGTATATCCCTAACCCATGTCATTAGTTCATCCATTTCATTAAGCACAAAATTGATACGTATCTGTCATTTCAGCACTTGAAAAAGACAGAGTACTTTCAGCTGACATTAGGTTTTAAACATCTTTTGTCAAACAAATGGAAAGAAATAAATTTCATAATTACCTGTAGGTCAGGACATGCCTTTTGCAATGCTTGAATTTTCTCTTGAATCTCAATCAGTTTCCTTCTTTCTTCCTGTAATTGTTTTAGCTCTTTCTCTTGCTGCTGTAGTTTAGCCTCGTAAAATTTCTCTCTATAATTAAATTGACATTATATTTATGGACTCTAACAAAATCTGACGACAGCATTAAGCACAACATAACACATTACTTACCTGAGTACCTTCTCTATGACAGGCACTAAATTTTTATTAAATGAAAGCCAAATGCTTAACATACCTTGCCTTTTCATTTACTCCAGCATCTTTCTGTGTTTTATTGGCATTTCCTCTAGTATTATTTGAATTTTGTTTGGTGTCTTCTTCAGCTGGGTAGAAATCATCCAAATTTGAAGTATTGGCAGATATAACTCCTTCGGTTGTATCATCATCCTAAAACAGCATCATAATGTTAAAAAAATCTTGATACCTAAAGACATTATCTAATTCACACCTTGGTAAATACTATTGGTCTATAAAATTTATACATTAAAAAATTAAAGCAGCAGAGAAAATATATGTGTTTGTATACATGTATATGCCACCTCTTCTCCTCAAAAACTCTTCCTATAACAGGAAAAATTTGGAAGAAGCCAATTCCCACATGGCTAAACAAGCCACATTATGCCAATATAATAAAATGTCATCAAGGGTATGGAGAAATGCGCTCTCTCATATACCACTGCTTAGAATATCAAATAATATAGTCATTCTGGAGAGCAATTAAGCAGTGTCCATTAAAATTTAAATGTACATAAACTCTAACATAATAATTTCATTTCTTCATATCTATTCTTGAAAAACACAAATGCATCGAGGCTTGTGCAAAAATGTTCACTGGAGCATTATTTTAAATAGTGAAAGACTGGAGACAATTATCTATATATAATAACACCTCTTCAATCTACTTCACTGAGATATTATAATAAAAGTTCTACATGATATAAGGCCAGAGTCCTCGGCAAAAAACAACAAAAAACCCTCATTTTTGTGAATAAAGCTATATTGGCACAGAGTCATGCTCATTTGTTTACATATTATCTACAGCTGCTTTTGCATTGAGATGTTGTGACAGAGAATGTATGACCCACACAAAGCCTAAAATCTACTAACTCACCC
>RJWJ010023768.1:0-25665 GCA_004363605.1 Indri indri | reverse complement strand
TTCACTATCGCAAGGATGTGGAAACAACCCAAGTGCCCGTCAATCCGTGAGTGGATTAATAAAATTTGGTATATATTTACAATGGAATATTACTCAATCATAAGAAACGACAGTGATCTAGCACCTCTTACACTTTCCTGGATTAAAATTAAGCCCATTATCCAAAGTGAGGCACCACAAGAGCAGAAGAGCGGGATCCACTTGTACTCGCCATCGAACTGGTTCTAACTGATCAACACTAGGTTGATCACATGGCAGAAATACTCTCTAAGGATTAGGGAGATGGGGGGGGCAAATCAAGGACACGGGAAGCACTAAGGGGGGCGGGAGGAAGGGCATGCCTTTAACCCACACTTGGGTGAGGCAAAGACATAAAGTGTAACTGTAGTGTTTGTACCCTCACAATACCCTGGAATAAAAAAAAAAAAAAAAAAAGATCGTAAAAGAAAACCAATCAACCAGAGAAATGTTAGCAAAAGGCTTTATTTGGAAATGATTAGCTGCCAGGGGTGGATCTTTTCAGCCCTTGGTATACCACTGATAGCCAAAAATCAGCATCTTTCAGGCAAACCCAAACATAGACCTTATCATAGTGTTTTCTCTTAATCTGTAAGTACAGTACTTTCTTCAGCTCAGAAATATTTTTGTCTATTATATATATATATTTTTTCTTCTGTTCCAAAATTTATGATCCCTTCCTCAGGAATATCTATGACTCAAAATGTTGTCAAATAGCTATTGTCTGTTTCAATATTTCTCATCCTATTTTTTATTTTTATAAAAAATTTTTCATTTTTAAAATCTTTTCCCTTTGCATTCTTGGGAGAAAATGTATAATAACCAACTTTTCTTTTCTCATATATAACAATCCACTTTTCATTTTTCATGTATAATAACCCACTTTTCTTTCAAACTTTCAGCAGGGAAAATTCTCCCAGTGCATTTCTTTCATTCACTCTTTATCTCCTTTTAATCTCTGCTTGATTTTTGGTCATTTTTTATTTCGATCTTTTGTCTTATCTCACATTTATCGTATCTTGCTCACAAATTTTATTTTTATAAAATTTTGCATAAATGCACATAATTTATTCAAACTGAAATTTTTCTTAGGAAAGTATACCTTATTTTTGTCTTATAAATGCTAAAGTCACCTTTTGTTTTTCAGAAACATTTTACAGACCACGTGTCTATTTACTGTGAGTTTAACAAGGTTGGGATTGTCTGCAATGCAGGATGTATGAGTTCACTATGGATTTTCAAAATGTATGCCTGAGTGGTCTTAGAATTTTCTTCCCCTAAGTTTATATTATTAGCTTAGTGATTCATAGATATGACAAAAGAAGGGTTGATCCCAGAATTGTGAGTGATTCCAGTAGGAATTTCAACTTTGTCTAATTTTTCTTCTGTGTTTGACAAAACTGTTTTGCTGGGACCTATTAAGTCAGAAACTGTGTGAATGGACTGAGAGTTTACCCTCCTTGCAAGCTAAGAAGTTAACACGTGCATATACATATAAACACACACATACACACACACACACACGGCAACCAGAACAGCATCTTGCAACAAATTTTCATGCTCTAATTCCTGAAGGGTGGCGAGACGAGGATTGGCTCCATCAGAGGCAAGGGCCCTTATAATTGGGAAACTCTGAATTTTCATGGAGCTGCTGGAACATCTGCCTGTTTTTCTCTCCAGAGAGATATGTTACCCAGTACCCTGGAGTGTAAACAAATCTCCTCTAAGAAAGAATGGAAGGGCATCTCTAGATTTATTACCTAAAAATACAAGCAAATGTCTCTTGTTGAGAGAAAGGGAGAAGATTCTATCTTTGCTATCCTGAGATGACTCAGGAAAGTACATCTTTGAATCTTTCCAGAGGGAAACAAACACTATCTCTAGTTTCCAAGGCTGTTATTTATTTATTTACTTATTCATTTATTTATTTTGAGACAGAGTCTTGCTCTGTTGCCCAGGCTAGAGCGCCATGGCATCAGCCTAACTCACAGCAACCTCAAACTCCTGGGCTCAAGCGATCCTCCTGCCTCAACCTCCGGTATGGCTGGGACTATAGGTGCACAACACCATGCCAGCTAATTTTTTCTATTTTTAGTTGTCCGGCTAATTTCTTTCTCTTTTTAGTAGAGACGGTCTTGCTCTTGCTGAGGCTGGTCTCGAACTGCTGACCTCAAGCGATCCTCCCACCTCCGCCTCCCATAGTGCTAGGATTACAGATGTGAGCCACCATGCCTGGCCTGTTTGCCATTTAAATATGTCTTTTTGTTAAAAGGCCCTGGCCATGTAAAGACATGAGAAATACATGGAGAATTTTCTTCCGACAGGAGCTGAATCTATACCACATGTACATGATACGGCTTTCTCTAGACTCCTTCCTAGCACTGACACCTGTTTTGTCAGGTCTCATCTTGGATGTTTGGATGTTTTTGGAGAATCCCTACCAGTCTCCTGATTTTCTGCTTCTTATACCTGTCTAAAATCTTAAGTCTCAAGAAGTGTTATTTTTGCATTCTCTTGATACGCTGTGGCTAAAGACACCCTAGAATGATGTCTATACCATAATCTCTTTTCACCTCCAGCCTTTGTCCTTAGAAATAAATCAAGTAAGAATCTCATATCGTTACATCTCAGGAATGTACCCTACTGTTTGATAATATAGAATTGTGTATCTAACTTTGATTCATGCATGCCTCCTAATTTTTTTTATTTGTACCACATTTCTAGTAGACATTCTTCTAAATGTAAAGCATGTGATCCTGATGTTCTAATTCCAATGCATCACCTGTTTACCATTCAATGGGATTTGGGATAAGAATGGGAGATATTTAGAATCCTCTGCTCATCTCATAATTTTAAGATTTCTTTTAAATGTAAACATTGTTTCTCTCTTAAGAAAAAATAAATGAAATATAAAAATCTTCATAAAATACTTTATATTTTTTCTTATTGCATTTTTTCCCTCCTCTTTAAGAAATGGACTCCTGACTGGTTTTCAGTGAGGCATGCCAATGCAGATTAAATTTAACAGTTATTGGTAATTTACTACGTTTAGGTGATATAGGCCCTATATTTTTAAGATTCATAATGTGTTCATTGTATGCTCGTAGGCCAAAAATACAAGGATTAAAAAAACCCCTAAAATACGTTCTGTAAAGTTTGGAAACTCCTTTTCAATGAAAAAAACCAATATTAGAAAGAAAGCTTATGTGTATGGAGACTTCAGATCTTGAACAAACAAAGACAAAATTCAGGCCATGTTACATGGAGTAAATAAGTCAAAGTTTTAGGATAATACTCATTTCCAAAGCATGAGATTTAGTCTTTGATTTATTTAACAGCACCATATGTTGATTATATAATAATAAATTCACTGTAGACATATGCAAAAGAACATTTATGCATAAACTACAAGAGATTGTTATCATAGGAGACTATAACCACATCATCAACATGTACTATGGTTTCAGAATACAAGTATTCAAGATACCATTAATGTATAATCTGAATAGAAATGGCAACTTATAAATGTTCCTGCTTCTCTAGTACTGACAATTAGAGATGTCATTGCTGTGTTATTGCTAAGATAATGTTCTTATTTTAGAAGATTCAGTTTCTTGCAAAGCTCTCAATAATCTTACTATTTTATTTCTCTAAGATGTATTTGCACTCTAAGTTGCATGTTTAAAAATTATTTTTCTATAAAATCACAAGAGCCTAAGAACAAAGCTGTAAAAAAATCTATCAACTAATTGGCAATTAAATCCTAATGTATTTACTCTGGTGGTAACAAAGTGCAGATGTAACAAAAAGGCATTATACATGCATTTGGAGATTCTTGTGTAGACTCATTGGGAAATAATTTGGCTCAATTCCTTTTTTCTCACAAGCATAAAGCTGCATATTTTAGCATTTGATAAGAATGCTCAACAAGTTAAATACTTTTTTACAAAAAGCAATTTAAGTAACAATGACTATATGCATCAACTTGTTAATGAGATACTTTCATTAAATTCAATAAATTTAGTGGATGTATCTAACCAGCACTAGCTCTGTGCCTCACTTTTCTTACTCAATAAGACAGTGACCAGGCTGGGCACAGTGGCTTATGCCTGTAATCCCAGGACTTGGGAGGCTGAGGTGGAAGAATTGCTTGAGGCAAGGAGTTGGAGACCAGCCTGCGCAACATAGTGGGATACCATCTCTTAAAAAAAAAAAAAAAGAAAGAAAAAGACAGAGACCAACAGGAAAACGTAAATTTGCAGAATGAATTCCTGAATGGTCCTTTATTTTTGCAGGAAGAGGCAACAAAGGGAACTGTATTTTATCTGTGCCTAGCATATTCCAGGATTTTCCTAAGGGGTTTGTGTATGCAATCTCATCTAATTTTTGTATGTTCCCACATTAATATATAGTTTTACAGACCAAGAAACTGAGGCTCAAAGAGGCTAATCAGCCCAGTCAAACCTAGAAAATGGGAGTATTCCAGATTCCTCCTCCTTCTTTTCCCCACATCCAAACAATCAAGTTCTATCCATTTTTATCTCCTTAATATGTTTTTAATTCCTGTTCTCTTACTTATACTTGTCTCCTAGTTAAGATTTTACTTTATTTTATCTGGGATAATGCAATAGCTTCCTATCTGGTCCACCTGACTTTGGTCTTCATTTTGAAAACAACCACTAAAAATGTTGCTAGAATACTTTATTTAGAATATGAATCAGAAAATACTATTTTCTTTCTTATACCCCTGTAATTTCAAGCCCAAACCCAAGGTCCTAAATATGACATACAAACAGCTCTACTATGTGACTCCTAACAATCTCTCTACAACATCGCTCTCTCACTGTATGTCTTAATAAAGCAGAAATGTTTGTAGTTCCTATTCAGTGCTGCTTTATGCTTGCCCTTGTTATTCATTGTGTGCAACATCCTTTCTTCTCATATTTCTGGGCTTAGATAATGCTTATTCTTCCTTTTAGATATCATTCTCTCCAGGAAGATGTTGAACTTTTGAAAAACTAAGTGCTCCTCATGTATATTTCCACAGTATCCTGTGAATAGCTCTATAATCACTTATTGATTGCACCAAATGATTCTTTGAAAATCTGACTTACATTTAAAAATTGAGGTTTCTTAGAAGTGTTACAGTTAAGGATATGAAAACAATTTTATTCATATGATTATGCTTTTATAAGTCAGTCATGGTTTTTATTAGGATTCCCTCTAGGTTCAGTAAATTTAGGTCTCTGACTACCTTGTAACTACCCACATAAAAATGCCACTAACTCATAAAATTAATAAGTCATTAGTTCCTTTATACAAAGAGAAATCCAAGTTATTTTAATTTTTATAATTATGAAAAAATTAAACAAATTTTCTTCAAATATTGAAAATGTCTACATGTCTTCGATTCTGCTAATATTTTTCCCAAATTATAAGTATGCTAAAATCCAATATCTAAAATGGAATTAAAAAAAGAACATGTCTCCTTAGTTGGATTTAGGATTGAAAGTCACAGGTCCCTTTGTCACCTATGGTCACCCATGGAGAACTTCCAGGGAACCACAGGGTTCGGAATCATTGATTTATTACAGCCTTATCACTTTCCCTGTACATTATAATGCATGTTAAAATCAATTTATTCTTATTTTTTAAACACTGTCCTTTATTTTGAAATAGTTCAACATTTAACCCAGTTTCATCCTTTAAACAAATAAACACAGGGATGAAATCAGTAAGGTGGTAGACTGGGAAGTTCCAGGCCCTCTTTCTCCATGGAGACACTGAATAAACAACAATAAGCAGACCAAAATGCCTTTATGAGAACTCTAGAAACCAATTAAGAAGCTGCAGCAACCAAGTGAACACCTAAACAAGAAAATAATCGGACTAAAAATGGTAGGAAATTTAATCCATTTACATTTAAAGTAATTAGTGATAGAGAATGACTTACCATTGACATTTTATTAATTTTTTTCTGTATGTCCTACAGATAAATATAAAAACCTGTATTATAATTTTGTTTCATAACTTCACTTTCAATTCTTTTATAATTAAAAGACAAAAGTGTAAAAAATAACATATAAATCTTTGTTAATGGGAACATAATAGATAAATATGTAATTTGTGACATCAATAACATGAAAGGAGTAGAGCTATAAAGGATTAGTTTTTGTATGTGACTGAAGTTGTTATTGGTTTAAAATAGATGCTTATGACCTTATGATGTTTTATGTAAATCCCAGAGAAGCTAGGAAATGTCAAGGAAAGATTCTTCCCTAGAGCCTTCAGAGGGAACATGATCCTACCAAACCTTGATTTCAGACTTACGGCTTCCAGAGCTAAAAGAGAATACATTTCTATTGTTTTAAGCTACTAAGTTTGTGGTGCTTTTTTTTTTTTTATGACAGTCCTAGGAAAATAATACGATGCTTAAATGTGTATGTGTGTGTGTGTGTGTGTGTATGTGTGTGTATTTTGTATGTGAGTGTTCTTAAATGGAGTTTGTAGTACTTCTTGAATCTATGGTTTAATGACTTGTCAGATTTGGAACATTCTCAGCAATTCTTTTTACATAATATTTTTGACCCATTATCTTTGTTCTCAACCTGGTAGTCTAATTATACATAAATTAGATATTTTCATCAGATCCACACACAATTGTTAAAGACATTCTATATTTTGTATCATTTCTGTTCTCTGTGTTTCTTTATGGATATTTTATTATCTTCTCAATCTTTCAGTTTACCAAATCTCTCTTCAGTTATGTCTAATCTTCTATTAAACTCATCCATGAGTTTTAATTTCAGTTTTCACATTTTTCAGTTTTGAGTACAGTTTTTTTTATAGTTTTTGCAGCTTTCAGTAATCTGCCAAAAATTTTAAGCATATATTTTAGATATCTCAAAGAGCTAATTTCTTAAGCATATTAAACAAGATTATTTCAAAATCTGTGTGATATCTCCTTTTTCTGGGTCCCCTGTGGGTATGTTTATATATCATGTTGCTTTCATTGGTTTTCATTAAGATGATCTTATCTTCTCGTATGCTTTATGTTTTTTATGAAGGGCTGGACATGGTACAGAAAAAAAGTTGAGATCACCTGAGGCTTTGGATGATGTTACTTTCTCCAGAAAGAAATGATGTTTGCTTATGACTGACTGTTACTCCAGGGCACTTGTAATACCAGTAAATCTTGATCCAATCAATAACTGAGGTGATTCAAAACTGGGTTTTATTTATTTATTTATTTTATACCTTTTATTTATTGAATTTCCAGATCAGTCTTTCTTTAGATGTCCACATTGTTGGGTTTATCAAAATCTCTCCTTATTGGTCGCTCTAATTTCTTTATCTCCTTGTAGTTCCATGAGTATTTTGAAACCTATGGTCAGCTTCTTAGTCTCTTAGTACCTGCTCCATATTCAGCAGAAATATCTGGAGAAAAAGCAGCCCCAATTGCTATGTTCACTTCTCTGGGTTATCTTTTCTCCTACCTGTTGTTTTTAAATAAATACTTGTATATTTTGTCCTGGTTTTACAGTTTCTCTCTATAGGAAGGTAGATCTGACCCACCTTGTCTGCCTATATTTGGAGTGAATTCCCTTTTTTTTCATTACCACACAAAGCAATTGTTTTCTCCATGTCCTAAGTGGCTATGGGTTTCACCTTGCATTGCCAGAAATTAATGTGTTCTACTAAAAGAAAAAAAAAAAATCCGATCATTTCACACTTTGCCCTTAGGCATCACTGAACCTTTGATATTTCAGGTTTCTCTTTATTCCACTCTTGTCCATCTTAGTGGAAGGAAGAAGTGTAGAGCTTTATTTTTTCCATTGGTATGAATTATGTCACCCACTCATGAAGCAGAAAGAAGTGCAGCTTTGTTGTTTTTGTTGCTAATGGAGTAACAATTTATTTTTTCCTCTTGCCAGATTAATGTTAAGTTTATCAAGAGCGAGGGTTGTATCTTAATGTTTCCTTTTATATATTACCAATGCAATCAGCAGTTGTAGAAGAAATGAATAAGTGAAATAAAATCTGGGCCTCTGCTACATGCTGAGTGCACCATTGAAATCGTATTTTAAAGAGTTCCAGAGCACAAGGAGTTGGAGGTTACTTGATTGTCTTCAAATTACTACCCATGAAGAGCAAACATTTTTCTTTTTTGTTATGAAATAAAAAAGAAGTCAGTAAGAGATTAGATAATTTGACAATTAGAAAATTGATATTTGTTATGTGCTCAGTTGGATAATGTGAGTGATACGGTATTTATAGGAATGATTGTTTTCTCTTCTTTGGTTCAATAAAAAAATTACATTTACTTAATAAAACTACATTAGATATTTATTTATTTCAACATTCTGATTGTATAAGGCATACTGTTATAGAAGGAAAGAACATTCTTTTAATGTGATGGTAGGTTAATACATGACTTCATGTAAATACACTATACAAACTTTGTTGAACACAATCCGTGTTGTTTGCACTTCAGTAATAAGTAGAAATATGTAACATTTTCTCAGCTGATGAGAATAATATATGTGAAAGTACATGAAAAGAACAAATGTAAGACATTAGTCTCGGCAGAATTAACTAATGTCTTACATGTAGGTTGCTAGGCACAGTCTAATAATCAAATAAAAGAAAATTATTTCAAACCTATTCACAATTCAATTCATCTGTTATTTTAAAGTCTTCAAGTCAGAATTTGGATGCATTGACAAGCTTAGGGGTAAAATTATGGTGTTCTATCATTTTTTAAAGAACAGAATAAAATTCTAAAACATGACAGCATTTAAATGACATAGTACCCCACTTAAGCTTAGGCTTGAATAGGTGAAGTCAGTTATTCAAACTTGATTTATGATAAGTATGCCTTCTGATACACCCAAATTACCTTATATCGTGTGTCAGCTTCCTTTCTACTGTGATGTGCAAGTGACAAAAAAATGCAAAGGGAGAAAGACCAACATATATAGTAAGTTGCATGGTGTGATAGAGAGGTGACATGAGATTGTCTCCAGGATTACTTCTAACTTAGACGTGCCACTTGAAGCAAAGGACAAGTCTTTGGGTATTAGCTACCCCCAATTAAAATGAGAGATAGACTAGATGATTTTAATATCCTTTCCAGTTTTACTATTCTAATATTCAATTCTACTATCCACGGTAAAATTTCTTCCCCAAATATAAGTTGTCAACTCAAAATTTCAAAAATGTTTATTTTTCTGTCAGTTTTATAATGATGCATATTCTCCAAATTTTGTAAATAGAAAGCAAAAACATCTCATTTGTTGATATTATTTTGGCTTCTTTTCTTCTTCCAAGTAAAGAAAACAAATAAATAAAATGAAAATTTGTCTCTAAAACTTCTTGTCTATATTTACTTAACGTATCACTAATAAAAACATCAAATCCATACATAGTGTTTCTAGATATTCTCATTTATTTCTGTAAAAATAAGATTTGGGCAATTGCAGTCTTCTCTTGGGTATCACCATATCGAGACTAGAACAGCAACATGGATTACATAAAGTAGAAATTTATTCAAGCAATGTATTTGATTTAAAAATCTGAAAACTATTATTTTTTTCAGCCAAATCACTTTCTTTTCTTTATGGACCATGTAATTCTCACAAACTAATTTTTTAAACACTCATTAACTGATAGAAGATAAAAATAACCTGGAAGCACATAAAGCGGGTCAAGAAAAGCTGTTTTAGAGACTTGTTTCTTAATTCCATAGGAAATTATTTTATACTGTGGTATAAGAGTAAACTTTTTAGAAGGCAAATTTGCTTCAAATGTTATCTGAAATCCTAACAAGTTTTATGGCAAAACATGGAAGGAACTTTCGTATTTATACCTGTATAGACAAAAGTTCTTAGGATTGAGAGAGAAATCTTCCAGCTCTTTCATGACCAAAATTCTGCTGTTCCACTTTTGAATGACTGTAAAGTACTTGAGAACATATTACCGCCTTCATTTCTCAAAGAAGCAAATGCAGTGTAGGGTGCTATCTTTTCAAATCTGTTTAGCCTCTGAACCTTCCCTTCAACTGAAACCACATGAAGGATTCATTATCATACAGCTAAAGATGGAAATGCTCCAGTTGGGGGTGCTGAGGAGCTGTCAGGGGAAGCATAGTCTGAAAACCAGTGGTGTATTTGAGAGACCCTGCTTAAAATCAGGCACACATGATAGCTTAATACCAAATTTGCCACTTTCTAGCAGTGTAATCTTGGAAAAATTATTTATCTTCTCTGACCTTTAATTTCTTTGAAATAGATTGGTCTCCAAAATGGCCTGCCAACAATATCTACTATCTGTTTATATACATGCTGCTCATCCTATCCAGAGCCAGAGTCTGTTTCTCCTTCCTTTCAATCTGAGCCAGCTTTGGTAGAACAGATGTGATGCCAGTTCTGGGATTAGGTCTTAAGAGTTCAGGCAGTGTCTGTTTTTACTCTCTTGGAGCCATGGGTCACTATGTAAGAAATCCAAGTACCCTGATGGAGATAAAGGCCCATCCTTCCATCACTGGGTCCAGCCATACCATTTGAGGCATCAGACATATGGAGAAAACTATCTGGGGTACAGCCATATGAGTGAACCCAGTCTTCACCAAACGGAGCAGAAGAACCACTGGGCTGACCCTGGCCAACACAGAATTATGAGAACTAATTAAACCATTACTAATAATCCACTAATAAACCACCCCATTACAGAGTTTTGGGGTGGTTTTTAATATAGCAATAGATAAAGAAAATATTCTTCACTGAACTTGAGATAATTATAACTAGCTGCTAGTGTTACTATAAGAATTTGAGATTTTATACATAATATAACACCAATGCAGAGGTTTAATTCTTACTTTTTTCTTTCTCCCCATTTTCTTCCTTCAATTACTCTTTTCCCCTATCCTCTAAACCCCAGTGCCTAAGATGCTGATGGAAATGGGAAGAATTTTGATGAGAAGCAGAGCATATATGCATGTGGGGAAAGAGGGAAATCTAGACAAGATTGGTTCCTCCCCATCCATGCCTCACTTCTCACTTGCTAATCATCACAAGTCTCAGCTGTGGGTTAGCAAATCATCCCCATTCGAGAATTGTAGCCTTTGGAAAGTTCAATAAATAGCACCCCTGTTTATCACATTTGTTTTGAACCACTTGAAAAATTAAACAAAGACGCAGAAGGTAGGGCATTAGGGTATCATCACAAGGACTAGTTAAGGCTAGTTGGTGGCTTTAAGTTGGTGTAGAACCAAAGAGACTTCCAAACACGGAATTCCCATTACATGATTGCACCACTAGTCCCAGGCATTACTATTTGGTATTGTCTCCTTTCGTTGGGGAGAACAGCCTGGCAGATCTGTGCTGAGTGCGACCCCTGGAACTGAGTCTGTCAAGTGGCAGATAGAGGCCAGGAACTACCCTCATAGCTTTCTCTGCACATGGGAGGATGCTCCAGGAGTGGTGAAGAAACATTGCTCTTTAGCATTAACTATTGTCCTGCTCTAGATTTCCAATTCCACAACTGTGGGGTATTATATGGACACAGAGTGCTTGCTAATTCTTTTTCACTCTCCACTTGTTTATATCTTTCCACAAACTCCCAACACTTGTAGTACTTATGCAGTGATTAAGTACAAATATGTATTTTTTTTAAAAATTCCTTTTTCTGGAGTAATTGCCTAGCAAATGGCCCTGCAAAGCTGTAATTTTTAAAAAAATAGTCCTTCATTGGAAAGAATTATTTAAAAATAAAACTTTTGTCCTCAAGAATGTGTGTTGCCAAAATGCCTTCATAGGCCATTTGGATAACCTGCATATTGCTTAACTTGCAGGATTTGCTCTTACACACTAAAACATTAATGGCATACAGTAAATTTCCACTCATTTGTGAACTTTTCTAGTAAGTCATAATGTGTTTGCTCTATGATTTTAATTGCAAATTGTGCCCTTAGAACTCCTCAGTAAATATTTTCTTAGTAAAGTACTGCAAGCACATACACACTTACTATGCAGGTCAGTAAAATATTTGCATTTAAGTAATATTATGTGAGAGAACAGCAAACAAATTTCCATGTTGAAATTTTTTTCTGCTCTAACCATTTTTCTAGGAAGACAAGTTATACTAGAAGTCTCCATAATTTAACCCAAAGAGGTACCTCTCTTCTAATAAAAAGGACATGTTCCAGATATGATATGTGACTGGGTGACTAGACATTTTGGTTTGCCCAGGCTAGGTCTGGTTTATGCCAGTCGTCTTGGCATAATTATTAATACTGCGCTCTTTCATTCACAAAAGTGTCTAGGGCTTGAACAGTAACAGTAAATCATATAGTTATCATATATACAACTCTAATATTGGATCAAGATTAACTACAGGCCATATATGAAGATTAGGCTCACAAAGATGGAGATCTTGTGATTAAACGATAGTAAATTTATCTAACACTAAACATTGCAGTTACAGGTACAAAGAAATATAATGACACCCTGAAGTACATTTTTAAGCTAACCAATGTAATCATGATACTTTGGGAAATAACCACAAGGCAGGATACACCAGGGTGTGGTCAAATGGTCAAGCACTTGGAATCATGGTGACAGGGAGCATGTAGAACATGTAGCATTAAAAACAGAGCAATGTGTTGTAATAATTTATATTTTGGGACCATGGTTTATAAATATTTAAGACCACTATTCCTAAGCCACTATTTTGAAAATGATATGAATAGTTATTATGTGCATTAAATATTTTTAATTAAAATATTTGTTTTGCTTAGATTCAGAAGACTTTTCAATAAGTCTTGACTATCAGTTGTTCAATATGGATGAAAGGCATAATAAAATAACACAGAGAGATTGGTATTTATATCAGTATGGGCTCCTCTTTGGGAGAAGGGAGCTAGTGATGAGGAGAGAGACATTCTGGATCAAGGTAGCTCTTGGTAGCTGGAGTCAGATAAGGGATAGTTGGAATAGAAGCAAAAGCAATCAAAGTGTAAGTTTGTGATGAGGTGGCTATGGAGATACCTCAAAGAGATACAAGTAGAACTACCATTTGATCCAGCAATCCCATTACTGTGCATCTACCCAAAAGAACAAAAGACATTCTATAAAAAAGACACCTGCACTAGAATGTTTATAGCAGCACAATTCACAATTGCAAAGATGTGGAAACAACCCAAGTGCCCATCAATACATGAGTGGATTAATAAAATGTGGTATATGTATATCATAGAGTTTTATTCAGCCACAAAAAACAATGGTGATCTAGGACCTCTCATGTTAGCCTGGGTAGAGCTGGAACCCATTCTACTAAGTGAAGTATCCCAAGAATGGAAAAACAAGCACCGCATGTACTCACCATCAAATTATTTTAACTGATCAACACTTAAGTACACATATAGTAATAATATTCAACGGATGTCAGGCAGATGGGAGGGGGGAGAAGGGGATGGGTATATACACACCTAATGGGTGTGGTGTGCACTGTCTGGGGGATGGACACACTTGAAGCTCTGACTCGGGTGGGGCAAGGGCAATATACGTAACCTAAACATTTGTACCCCTATAATATGCTGAAATAAAAAGAAAAAAAAAAGAAAGACAATCTGCAGGAAAAGCATTCAACAAAACTCAGCACCCTTTCATGATAAAAACCCTCAACAAACTAGGCAAGGAACATAACTCAAAATTATAAAAGCCAAGATCATACTGAATGGGGAAAAACTGAAAGCATTCCCACTAAGAAATGCTATGAAATGGTATCTTTTGTTATGGTGTTGATTTGTATTTTCCTACTGGCCGGTGATATTGAACATCTTTTCATGTGCTTATTGGACATTTTAGGAGAAATGTCTATTCAAGTCTTTTGTCCATTTTTGAATGGTGTTGTTTGTGTTGTTGAGTTTAGATGTTTTTTATATATTTTAGATGTTAATTCCTTAGCATATGTATCATTTGTGAATATTTTCTCCCATTCTGTGGGTTGTCTTTTCACTCCCTTAGTAGTGTTATTTGATAAACAAAACTTTTTAATTTTGATGAAATACAATTTATCTGTTTTTTACTCTTGTCACCTGTGCTTTTAGTGTCATATCCAGAAAATCATTGCCAAATCCAATGTCATGATATATCTTTTATGTTTCCTTCTAAAAGTTTGAGAGTTTTGCTTCTTACATGTAGGTCTTTGATCCATTCCGATGTAATTTTTGTATATGGTGAAAGGTAAGGGTCCATCTTTATTCTCTTGCATGTGGATACCCAGTTTTCTGAGAATCATTTGTCGAAAAGATTGTCCTTTCCCAATTAAATGGTCTTGGCATCTTTTTCAAAAACAAACTCACCATATATTCTAGGTTTATTTTGGGGGCTTTTTATTCTGTTCCACTGGCTTATATATCTGTCCTTATGCAAGTTCCACACTGTTTTGTTTACTGTAGATTTGTAGTAAGTTTTAATATCATGAAGTGTGTGTACTCCAAATTTATTCTTTTTTAAGATTATTTGGATGTTTGGGGTCTCTTGAAATGCTTTCCCTCTCTCCCTCTCTCTCTCTCTCTCTCTTTCTCTCTTCTCCTTTCTTTCTCCCTCTCTCTCATTCTCTCTCTCTCTCTCTGCCAAGTAGGATACATCAAAAATGAGGCCATCTGCAAGCCAGGAAGAGATCCTTCATCAGAATCTGACCACGCTGGCACCCTCATCTCAGATTTTTCAGCCTCCAGAACTGTGGGAAAATAAATTCCCCTTGTTTAAATCGCCCAGTCTATGACATTTTGTTCTGGCAGCCCAGGTAGTCTAAGACAAAAACGAAAGAAATCAACCATAGTCCTTTTTAATCTTTTAAAACAACTTATTTTTGCCTAAATTAAGAAAATACTAAAGAGAGCAGCCTTCTTAATGTTTTGTCGTTAACGGATAAATACATCTTTGAAGAAATCATCCTAATTGCATTACCACAGTTTTAAAGGAGCTATTTTTTATGTGCCTCCAGTAACTTTTTTACAGCTTTTTATATACAATGAAAAGATTGAAGAATTAAACATACTTTATTAATTAAAGAAAAAATGATTTCAAGCTAAAAAAAAATCCATGTTTAAATGTTTGGATGCTGAAGAAAGGATTTATCATTGTGTAGAAGGTTAAAAGAGATGACCTTTCTAAACCTTTCTAATTTTAAATTCTGCAATTTAAGAAATTGTCACTGTGTTTAACTGTTTGGTAGGATCCAATTAGCCATCCTGTCAGGACCTTTGTGAACCCAGCAAAAATTATGCAAACTTGTAATGAGAATTAACAAGGAGTTGGGAAACTCCTTTATCTGGCATGAGGAAATTCATTTAATAATACTAGGGCAATGCAATTGCCTTAATCGTCTGAGTAATGTCATTTAAAGTTAACCAAGTGCATAAGAACATATAAGGCATTGCACAGAAAATAAAGATGAAATACATTCTAGACTTACATTATTCATGGCAGACTAAACTTAGACTAAATTTAGATCATCAATTTCATGAATTTATTGCTAAGTTTCCAGTATAACTAAGTGTCAAGAAATAAAATGAAAATAATTACACCTTTAGTCAAATATACTTCTAGAAAAACGTATGGGTTTTATGTAACCCATACGTTTTTCTTGAATTATACAATTCTGTGCATGTATATATAAAGGTATATTTATTATTTTTGCATACACATATATAATTCTGTTTATATAACGCATATATATAAATTAGTCATCAATTTCTAAAACATGATTAGTGTATGAGCTGACTTAGACAAAGTTACCATGGCAGCTTTGGCGTAGTGAAATAATACTTTGCCAAAAATGTGATAATCTATTAAAAGTAAATGAAAAATGAAATCTTTCTCATATAGGAGCTTAAATTTCATTTGAAATTAAGACCAAATATAGGAAGCTTTTTTTTAAAAAAAAGTGACTCATGGCATTATAGATCTTTTAAGTTATTGTTATATTGTTATTATTGATATTATTATTATTTCCACACAGTGAGTAGGAAAGAGCTTCAGGGTACCATTTTGCATGTTAATCGTAATTAGCTGCTGCTGATAGTTGTGATGGTAATGAGGCAGAAAGTCAAAGACCCAAAAGATTAGTGAAGAAAATTAATCAAGGAGGGGCTGAAGGACGAGGTCGTCTTTGATCCGGACCCCAAATGATGAGTAGAATTTGGATAATCAGAGAAAAACTTAGAAATCCTACCACTCTAAACAAGTTAAAAACATTAATTTTTATGCTTTCATTTTTCAAAGTGGAAATGGTTTAATTTCTTTTCTGATTATAAAAGTAAAGATAATATGAGAAAGACAATGGGTGGTGAGGCTGTGAGTGTGGTACCTGTGTGGGAGGGAGAAATAGGAAATTTCATATTTTAAACCACATATGCATGAACACCGTATTGATTGATATCAAATAATTATTGGTTAATTGGAAAAATATGCATAGGCAATATGTTGTAATTCGATCATGTTTTTTCTTATCTAACATGCACAGAATTATATTGTATATAGTCAGCGCACATAGCTGAGAACTCAGCATAATTATCCAGGACTGCAAAAGGTGCAAGGTCTCTGTCTTAGAAGAGATCTCATTAGGAAACACAGATTTACAGACAACTCTGGATGAGTGAATAAGAATCATGTGAAATCTTCTGGAAGCATCACTTTCTACTTCTGGGTCCAGTCTTTTATATACGCATCTTAAATATATGATGTTGGAGCATTCCTGCATGTGACCTTGCATGACTAGGTGCTGTGAACACTTAGGCCATGAGTACCTGATAGATTTTGGAATTTATAAATGAACCATGTGAATGCATAATGCAGTACATAATATACTAGGCACAAAAGTTGCAATCAGGCTAATTCAGCCTAATCTGAGTCCATTTTTCAGCTCAGTGCTGTGGTATTAGACCAGAGGATACTTCCCCCTGATACTTCTGAGAATCATGTATCAAACTATTAGACCAGTTGTAAAGAAGCATTCTAAGTGAACAAAGAAAGTAATTGATAATTTGGTGTAGGTTCTTTTACTTCATTTCTCCATACACACATATATATTCACATCTATCCACTTACAAATAGACAGAAACAAAGAGGATCAAACTATACATACTGTTTCTAAAGAGCTTTGAACCACCTTAAAATAGCAAGGGCATGCTTCCATGTCAAAATATAGAGATCTGCATCACTATTTTAAATCTAACTTTGAACTTCCCCTCTTTGCTTTCATCATACTGGCCTGGTAAAAAAAAAAAAAAAAGCCCAATGTATAATCACCCACCCTGCACATGTAAAATGTGTTTGGAGAAAACACAACCACATGGACTGGGTTTACCTTAAATGTGTGGCTACAAACCTCAGGTGAGCATTCAGCACTGCCTTGGCAAGCTAAACTATATCATCATTGCCTAGCTCTTCACTCGAACATTGTATCTCATTTTTTGCTTTCTATCAAAGAGCTTTCCTACTACAATGATCTTTTTTCTGTCTGGCATCATCAATTTTCCTGCTTAATGCGTCATTTCCATCAGCACACAAACATCATGAAATATTTTCAGTCTTAGAGAAACATCCCTTCTTTTAATTACAGCACCTACTCCAGTTACCACCTCATTTCTCTGTTCCTCTTTCTAAAAAACCCTCTTGAAAAAGTTTTGTCTTTTATCTGTTGCCATGTACTTAATACCTTTTCTCTACTTAAACCCACATAGATTAAGCTGTTCTCACACATCTCTGGGTGTGAGTTTACCAATGAACTTCATGTTGCCAGATTGAAGGATTGATCATGAGTCCTCACCTAACCCCACCTCCCATTGGCTTTTGATTCTTCCTTTCTTCCTGGAACGCATCATTCACTTTGTTTCCAGGGCACTGCCCACTTTTGGTTTTCCCTCTCGCTTTTTCTCAGTCTCCTTGCTAGATCCTCTGCCCCTTCCTGTCCTTTAAATGTTGGCCTGCTCCAGGATTTCACTTTTCCACTATAGATTTTCTTATCTTTACCTATTCCTTGGGTGATGTCATCCATTCCCAAGGCTTTACATTCATGTATATACTAAAGATTCCCAGCAGACTTTTCCCCTGAATTGCAGGCACATATATCCATATATATATCATATACCCAACTGCCGCTTGACATGTCTCCCTGGATGTCCCACAAGCAATTTAAAATTGACATGTCTTAAATTGAACTTTTAATATCTTCCCTTACTTTGCTACATCTGCTAATTTTTTCCCCCCAGACACTGGTAATTGCTTGCTACGCAGATTCCATGAACCCTTCATCTTTACTCGCCTAGAGAACCCCGATTCTGTTCAAGCTGGCAGTGTGCCCAGCTAGAATCCTCACCTGCTCAGGACTGTGTCACATGGGGTCCTCTGGCTGCATAAAAGGGATTGAAGAAGAATCTCTTTTATTGTATGCTCTGGAATAATGTGCATGGCATAGTAATTAACTGCTCATTGGAGGTTTGGTAAAACTTGTCCATAAAACTGACTGAACCTCATTGTGTGTGTGTGTGTGTGTGTGTGTGTGTGTGTGTGTGTGTGTGTGTGTGAATTGCTCCCTTTACCATTGTATAATGACCCTCTTTGTCTTTCTTTACCTTTCTTGGCTTAAAGTCAATAAATTACTCAATTACACGTTTTAAATTGAAATTATAAGACCATGACTCTACAATGGCCATTTTTCTCAAATAAATAAAATATCACATATGCACGGTTTCCTGCGTATTAAATATTTACACTATAGTATTGATTCTCAGTTAATAGAAATTACTTTTGACCAGAGATGTCTCCTGGGTATGACATTTAACGCTGGAGACATCAAGGACAATTTATCCAACATCCACTAAAATAATCATCCTGTAGAGAGTTACCTTCTCAGCATGCTGGACAATGCAGAAAGACCCCAAATTTTGGCCAGTTCACTGGCTGGATTCTTGTTCATGGCTATAACAGGATGCATGCACAAACCCCCAAAGAAGTTTCATATAAACGATTCCATAATGTTTCAAAGTTGATGTAGTCCAGGACCTTAAGGTTCCAGAGACAAAAGTTACCTGATTTTTCCTTGCCTTCCCATGCTGGCAGCTTCCAATCCAGTTAGTTGGCCACTGCATTAAATTTTGTATTTTTCTGTCTGTTAAGAAATGTAGAAGTTATTAATCTCTTTATAATATACTAGTATAAGCCTGAATTATTATTATTATTATTATTATTTGTACATCATGTCTTTTTAGGACCATAGCATTCTTACGGAGTTTAACATGGCATATGATTGAAATTTGCATCCTTCTCATGGTTACAAATTCTAAAATTTTTTGCTGAAAAATAACTTGAATGGCTAAATGTTGTAATTGCCATACATGCCAATGCACTTGCTGTGTAAAATAAAGGAAATAAAGTATTTAGAATAAGAGAGGTTTTGTTCAATTGTACACTGATCTACAATACTTGGAATGCTGTATCGAGTTCTCTGTATTAACTTTAGGAAAGACTTTGACAAATTAAAGCATGTAGAAGATGTCTTTCAGAAAGTTGATGAGGCTTTGAATTATATAAAACATTTTTTAAAAACTACATTGGAAAAGAAGGGACTTAAAGCCAAAATGGAGCTGTCTTCAAATAAGAGAAGAGCTGTTATTTGGAAAAACAGAAGAGACTTTCTTTACGACGCCTTAAGGGCAGAACCAGGGCCCACATGTGAAGCTGCCCATGTGGCTGATTGATTGTCTTAACATGTGAAAGTTGAAACATCTGAAAATAGAATAGTCTGCTTCCAGAGATAGAGAATTGAAGGAATTTAAGTATCAGACTAGGAATTGGATTAGAAGATCTCAAACATTTATTCGAACTGAGCATCTATACTTCTGTGAAGTTTAAGACTTGTAGATTATCTGGTACATATGCTATTAATGAAAGAGAATATTGAGGCCAATGGATGATGGGATTTTCTTTATCCACATCCACATTAAGAAGTTAATAAGGTTATCACAATGTAGTCATGTTACTGTAATTTATTATGACTTTTTAACATTGCTGATTAAAATAAAAAGCCAGGGCCTGTCACCGATGGAGAGGGGAATGAGGACTGCCATGCATGTATTGTTTAAAATGGGTGACACTGTCTGAAAAGGCAGATATAATTAGGTCTTTTACAAAGAATGCAAATCCCCTTTAATCCTGTTCTTTGTTATTATTACCCATTGCAAGATTTGACTTGGGAAGTTGGTCTTAAACTGATTCCCAAAATTACCAGCTCTTACTACGATTCATTGAGTTGTTTATTCTGACTTGGTCTGGGAGATGGCTCCTCTCTCTAATCCATTGGTTTATAAGGTTAAATTTGGTTATTTTTTACAAAGATCAGCAAGTTGACAGAAAACTAGAATATAGGGAATTTATCCATGGAATGAATAAGCTCATACAAACATAGTTAAAGACCTAATCAAACTTCCTTCACCACTAATTATGATAAATTCAAATGGGAATATGGGTCAGATGGGAAATTCCAATACATATGGAGCTATAAGATTGAGAAGGAAAAAGACACTAAGCAAATACAATTCTGTGCATACCTAACAATGTAGAATATAACACAAAAACCTGCAATCATGAAATAGGGAGCAAAATACTGTAGTGAATAAATCACAGTTAAGAAAACTAGCGTGAATGCTGGAAACAGTAAAATTGTAATGTTGAATTTAAATGTAATGTGGTGACCTTTTTTATTATGTCTTGGATTTTACAATGAATAAGAACCATGAAATGCTTGCTATGGTCTGGATTTCATCCACATACAGTTTAGATTAACTTCTTATCTTTCCACTCTAATTTTCTCAGAGGCTACATTTTATAGCGTTGCAGTTGAGCTCCAAAAAGGTGATTAAAATTCAGCTAATAAAAAAAGAAGAAGGGAATTGGGGTGATTTGGTCTGGAGAAGAGAGGACTGGGAATGATTTGATTTCGCTTAAGCAGATAATGGCAACTAGACTATTCCTATTTCCTCCCATTATAGAGTAATAAGTGGAAGTCTATAAATTTTCTCTATAAAAATTTTTAAAAAAGAGTTATATGCTTAATGCATTTTCAGATGTTGGGTAGGGTAGGGTTTTTTAAAAGTAAAAGGCTTATTAAGTGGTCTTTCAATATACCTTCCTTTCATGTAATACAGAGTTATCTTTTCACAAACCTTTAATATTGTATCTGTTTAGTTTTTCAAGATTTATTATTTTTGATGAAGTTAGTTACTTGCTTATGTTACTTTAAAATTAAGGTTACCAATACTGAGGTTAAATTGTATTAATTTAAAAATATTAATATATTAATTTTCAGATTTCAGAATTATTCCCCTCATTAAATTTTATGACAACTAAAGATTGCCCCAAGTTACAAATCAGTAGATACAGAGAATAAGTTCTAGAAATTAAATGCTATGAAAATAGCTACTTTTGATAATGCACGTTTGTTCTATTCTATTTACAAATGACAAAGAAAAATGACCTTAAAAATAGCTATTTCTATCTCTGCCTACATCTATAGTTACATAGCTTCACACATTTCATACAAATACATATTTTTACATATGTGTATATATGTACATATATAATACATATATTTAAAAGTAGGAAGAAAGTGTAAAAATATAAAATGTATCTCTCCAATCATTTAGGAAAAATGTAAGTATTTGCAAATATCTTCACACTCTTTTAAAATCAAACACCAAGAACTAGGAGATATTAGAGTTCAAAATAGATAAGAATTAATTTTAGAGTAATAGAAATACAAAAGATGATTGAATATTGCCTATTGAGTTCATGAGACTGTGAAAGGCAAAACTGATTTCAAAATACACTCTATTTCTATGACACCTGCTTGTTTTCTTCTTATTTCAAGGAAAATAGATATCCATTATATTTAAAGGAAGATGATAGCATTTAGATAATGTCAATTATAATCCTTTGGGGTACTAGAATGATAGGAAAATATCTTAATAATAGAGATCTATGTAGATCTTATAAAGGTTTAAGGTTGGAGGTAAAATAACTGACAGGGAGATTACAGTTGAGGGAATCATTTTGTGTAAATTATTCTCTTAAACTGATAAATAAGCTGAAATAAAGAAGTAAAAATGTTTATAGTGCTATATACAAGTGGAATATAGATTACAATTATCTAAGTTGATGAAGTGCATGAACATCAAATATTAAATTTAAAATGGTAGAGAATGATCTTTTGGGAAGATTTGCTTGACTAAGGCAGTTTTATAAGAGAGAACATTGGCAAACCTTAATTTTTAGGACTTGTTAATTTAATCTATTAAAACTATAATTAAGCCGGGCGCGGTGGCTCACGCCTGTAATCCTAGCACTCTGGGAGGCCGAGGCAGGCGGATCGTCCTGAGCTCAGGAGTTCGAAACCAGCCTGAGCAAGAGCGAGACCCCGTCTCTACCAAAAATAGAAAGAAATTAATTGGACAGCTAAAAATATATATAGAAAAAGTTAGCCGGGCATGGTGGCGCATGCCTGTAGTCCCAGCTACTCAGGAGGCTGAGACAGTAGGATTGCTCGAGCCCAGGAGTTTGAGGTTGCTGTGAGCTACGCTGACGCCACGGCACTCGCCCCAGGCAAGAGAGTGAGACTCTGCCTCAAAAAAAAAAAAAAAAAAAACTATAATTAAAAACCCTCAAAGACTATATATTTTTTAATATCAGCCAGAAGTCAACTTCTTTAAAAAGTGAATAATAATGCTAAAATTAGGTAATTTGAAGAGAGTAAAAATCAAATATAAATGGACAATATTATTATCTTCTTAAAGTAAGTTAATTATTCCTACATAGTGAGCTCCCAGCTGTAATTATCCAGATTTTATACTTAGTAATCATCTGTTATTTGATATATTTCCTTCCTTCCTTCCTTCCTCCTTCCATAATTTATATTCTCATACTGAATGATTTCATTTACTAAAGTTCAAAAATAAGCAAAGCTAATCTATGGTGTTAGAACTCAAGATAGTGGTTATCTTTAGAGAAGAGGGGGAGTTATGGTCAGGAGGGGGCTATGTGTACAGCTTCTTGGACTCTGACATATTCTCATATAGTTCTTGTTTATTGAACTTTATTTGATTCTTGACATAGGTGGAGGTCACAATAGGGATTTGTTTTGCATAATTAACTGAGCTACATAATTATGATTTGACAAATATTATTTGAGAACCTACTATTTACCACACATTAAAGTTGGCTTTGGATATAAAATATCTCACATGACAGACACTGTCCCTATGATCATGGAGCACACAATCTAGTGGGGAACATGGGTGACTAAGCAGTAAATTACAATGCGGTGGGATGCATGCACGTGATAAGCTATGGTAGGGGTCCCCAAATTTGGACATGGTATGGAGTTTAAGCAAAAAACTTCCCATATGATATGTCATCTAGGTTAAAACTTGAAAGATTGGCAGAATTTTTCCTGGAAAAGAAGGTTGGAAATGTGTTTCAGTAGAGATAATAATATGTGCAAGGGCCCCAAAATGAGAGATTGTGTTTGGTCTTTTATCTAACTGGCATTGGTACAAATTTGTTCAAAATTCAAGTACTCAAGACACAGAAACATTCATTCATTTTTTTCTATTCTTTGCAACTACATTTGTAGATTCTCCTTAATATAGTTTGTATATTGGAAGTACATAAGCATTTCCTCTTCAGCTACTGTGTTGGTTAAATTTCAGGCTAAGCCAGTGTTACAAAAAGATTCCAAAATACAGTGGTTCAAAGAGATAAAATTTATTATCTGACATGCAATAGTCTGGAGTTCAGTGATGGTTTAAGGCAGTAAAACAGCTTTGGCTCCAGAATGTTATTCTAAGATCCAGGTTCTTTCATCTTATTGTTTCCAGGGAATTGTCCTCATTTGCCTGTTTAACACTGACTCAGCTCCTTGTCTACCTTCTAGTCCATGGGAAGAAAAAGAGGCGAAGATTACAGCAATTTTCTTTGGAGGAAATGATGCAAAAGTGTCATACATATTTTCTACTCATCTTCTATTGGCAATAACATGGTTACATGGCCACACTTAGCTACAGGGGAGGCTGGAATTTGCACTCTAGCAGAGTGGCCCTGTGCCAGCTCAACTCTATTATTCTAGAAGAGGCAGATGGACTTGGGGAAAAACCAGCAGCCTATCACAACTTGCCTATTTGTAGATCCCCTTTGTGATTGTGACAAAATGTCATAGAACAAACACAGATCATGAGAGAACTTATATGTCAAAATTAAATGTTTATATTTTATTTTGAAAACAGTTTGGAGCTGTTTATGAGCTGTAGTCAAAGGAGCGGCAAAATCACATTTTCATTTTAGAAACATCCACTCTGGGTGCAGGTTTGGGAAAAGACTAGTGGGAGGGAGACCACTTTTGATGGGCTGGCAAGAATCTGGTTGAGATATTATGGTGAGTTGAGCCAAAGGAAGAAAGATGAAAGCTGGAAAAATAAACAGAAGATTTGGTAACAAGAACACCACTGGGGCCCTCCATGAGATTAGTTTGATTGGGGCAAAAGCTGGATTGGAGAGTATTAAAGAGAAACTAGATGTGAAAAAATGTAGATTGCCTGTACAACCTCTCTTTTTAGAAATGTGGTTGTAGAGGTTAGCAGCTACAATTAACAGGGGTTTTTGGAAAATTTTTTTTTTAATAAAGAAGAAATTTGAGAATGTTTGAATGGAATAAAGAAACATGTCTCAGAGAAGTAAGGAAAATGTACAGTCCAAAGTGGTCCTTGAGAACATGAAAATAGAAGTATTCTACAGAAGAGATGCAGCTGGTACTGGAGAAGGGTATGTTTTTTCCTTTTAACAGAGAAGGAGAAAAGAATGATATGGTTTCAGGGCTTTAAAATTATTATTTCACATTATTGCTATTGCTTTTGAATCATTTCCAGGAAGAGAGGTAGAATATGACAGTTTCGTGCTACTGTCTTGATACCAGAATGTTCCTATTATTTTTTGTTTGTCAGTACAAGTGGTCTTATTGGCTACAACTCAAGCTAAAGCATAAAGAAGAAACAATAATCATTTAAAAGCATCGAAGACCTTTACATAGCAAAGATTAAGAAATAAATGAAGGCTCCTGTTGAACTATGTCTGGGAGAGACGATAGGCTTCCCATGCTTCAATCCTTGGGTTTTCAGAATTTTCCCTAGATGTAGTCATAGGTGATTATGTCACTATCCACCAGTGGATGTTCTCCTGCAACTCCAGGTACTCTCAAGAGGTGGTTGAGATGGTGTGTGTGCATTGATTCTGAGGCCCATTTTTAGGGTAAGAGCTCTCATATTCCTGATGAAAATAGTATTCCCAGTGAAATAGAGAAGTCTGAATCACAAAGAACTAGAAAATCTAAATAGACTTATAATTTGTAAAAATATTGAATTAGTAACCAAAAATCTCCTGACAAAGAAAAGCTCTGGACCTAATGACTTCATTTCTAAAGCCTGTTAATACAAAACATTTAAAGAACTAACACCAATCCTTCTGAAACTTTTCCCAAAAATTGAAGAGGAAGGAACACTTTCTAATTCACTCTAATAGGCCAGCATTACCCTGA
>RJWJ010023767.1:0-25490 GCA_004363605.1 Indri indri | reverse complement strand
TCTCTAAAAAAGAAAAATTTAAAAAGAAAATTAAAAAAAGATAAAAAAGTAAATGAAATTAAAATATTTTATTTTTCTTTGTTGATCTATCAGACAACAGTTTGTTCAAAATAATAATAGCAACAATGTATTTGGTGATTATAGCTTATAGATAAGTGAAGTGAATGACAGCACTGTTGTAAGGGACAGGAAGGAGGAACTGGGAATACTCTGTTTAAGGTACTTGCACTACCCAGGAAGTGGTACAGTACTATTTGAAAGTGGACTTGGATTTGTTGTATATACTGCAAGCTCTAGGGCAACCACTAAAAGTTTTTTTTAGTAAATATAACTGATATTCTAACTGAGGAGAGAAAATAGAATCATATAAAATGCTTAATTAAAAACCAGAGAAGAGCAGAAAAAGAGTGGAAGACAAAAAATGAAACAAAGAACAAGGGCAATGAATAGGCAATATTTACAAATATGGTAGATATTAATCCAACTGTATCAATAATTGCTTTTTGGCCAGGCATGGTGGCTCACGCCTGTAATTCTAGCACTCTGGGAGGCCGAGGCGGGCAGATCGTTTGAGCTCAGGAGTTCGAGACCAGCCTGAGCAAGAGGAAGACCCTGTCTCTACTAAAAAAACAGAAAGAAATTAGCTGGACAACTGAAAACATATACAGAAAAAATTAGCCGGGCATGGTGGCGCAGCTACTCAGGAGGCTGAGGCAGGAGGATTGCTTGAGCCCAGGAGTTTGAGGTTGCTGTGAGCTAGGCTGATGCCACGGCACTCTAGCCTGGGCAACAGAGTAAGACTCTGTCTCAAAAAAATAAATAAATAAGTAAAAATAAATTAAAAAATAGAAAGAAATTAGCCAGGCAAATAAAAATAGAAAAAATCAGCCGGGCATGGTGTCCCAGGCCTGTAGCCCCAGCTCCTAGAGAGGCTGAGACAGGAGGATTGCTCGAGCCCAGGAGTTTGAGGTTGCTGTGAGCTAGGCTGATGCCACAGCACTCTAGCCCGGGCAACACAGTGAGACTCTGTCTCGAAAAAAAAAAAAAAAAGAATCACAAGTAAGGAAATTCCAATATTCTCTGCAACTCCAGCTCTAAAAATCCCATCTAATTATCCTATTTTCCTGTCTAAGCAACAACTTGCCCTTAATTCTTTTTCTACATTTCTGCTGTATGACTATAACTCTGATGATATCTTCCTGGTATCCTAATCCCAGGGCAACACATAACATTGGAAAGCATAGAAAGCAAGTGTCATAAACAATTCCAAAGCGGTCTATAAGAACACGAGGGTACGTTAGAAAGGCTACATTTGATGCTTCACTTGTAATATTGTTCATATAACGAGAACAGTACATGGCTGGATACTTTCCGGACAGCCCTTATATAGTGGTGGTATTTAGTTTTAAATTAGAGAATAGGAAATACAGTACATGTAATTAGTATAAAATTCTAAGACCCAAAAGTAAAAACTAGGTCTCCCTCCACCACCCAGTCCACAAGCCATTTGGTTCCCTCTCAGAAGGCAACAATTCTTACCAGTTTATTTATCTTTCCAGAGATATTCTATGTATACTGCAAGCAAATATAGATTTTATTTATACATACATGTATAAATATATACATTTTTATAAAAATAGTGGCATAATATACATACTCTTCTTCACATTGCTTTTCACTTATGTAATAGCATTTTTATTGATAACATCCTGACAACCCGGGGGCATGTAATGGTGGCATAACCAATTTCTAGCTAACCTTAGTAAACCATAAAGAGGAATCACAAGGTGTCACAGCACAGAGTATGTAGGAAATTCTAAAATCTTTATTTTTCTCCATTATTGTTAATTAAGGCCCTACTATGTACTACATACTATATTAGGCACCTTATACTTTCATTCAGTACAATAACCTTTTGAGGTAAGGTTTCTTGAGTTTTATTACTATTTTTATACATGAGAAAATTAAAAGTTTAAAGAGCTTAACTAGCCCAAAATCCTGGCTAGAAAGTGACGGAGTTGCCTGACTCCAAAGCCCACGTACTCTGTTACAATACTAACTATATATTTGATCTTTACAAATAACTTTTTAAAAATACAGTATTCTCCTAAGCCAGGTGCAGTGGCACAAGCCTAGAGTCCCAGCTACTGGGGAGGCAAAGGCAGGAGGATCGCTTGAGCCCAGGAGTTCGAGGCTGCAGTGAGCTATGATCACACCTATGAATAGCCACTATACTCCAGCCTGGGCATCATAGCGAGACTCCATCTCAAAAAAAAAAAAAAAAAAAAAATCCTTCTACATTTTGTATTTTGTTTGTTTAATTCAAAGATACATCACAGTTGTCTTCAACTACAGAAACAGATTCAGCTAGAATATCTAATTCCTCTCCACTACTTAAATCATGTGTTACCACCACTGAGTATTGCCTTCCATCATAATATTCCTACAGCAGTAAAACTAGGGAAAAAAATTGCAGACAGAGAATTGTATAATTAGCATGCATAGAAATTCAAAACTAGTTACGTGACAAAGGCTGACACAAATTTAAACCTTCATATTTGGAAACAAGATTTGCCATTTAATAGGAATTGCATTCTTTAAACTGGAGAATATCTCTTGTGAAGAAAACTTTTAGGGTTAAATCCAAACACAACTATATTCGTACTTGGAAGCACTTTGACAACTCAAGGCTGAAAATCCCACACTGTGCTTGTTGTCAGTCCATTGTTTTGCTGCCTGGTAGGCTCTGGAAGTGAATATTCCACCACTTTGTGCAGCTGATGCTGAATGCTGTGTCTGCTGAACTGGGGCCTCCCAGGGTCACCAATCAGTACTCGAGTTCTGTAGGTCCAGAAGCAATTCTTCAGCCACTGATGAAGGCTATCTGCAAGACTTTCGTCATAAAACATATCTCCAAGAACAACAAGGTCCCACTTACCTTGTTCCAAACCCAAAATGTTTTTGGTTAAAATGGGCAAAGGATTCAGTCGGTTCAATTCACAATTTAGTGTAATAGCCATTCCTGCAACTTCAAAAAGGCATATAATGATTGATATATGGTAGGCTGTTATAATTCCCTGTTGATTAATTTAAATAATTTAGGAAATCTCCTAAAAATGTTTTCCCCCTTTTTGTTGAAAGTTTTTTTTTTAGATAAACATAAAGCTTATGGCAATATAAGCCATATACTGCAATTTCTGAATATATGACTGGATAGCCTAAAAATAAAACAATCCAAAATACCTAGAAACACTGGGATTTTAGGAAATTTGCTTATCGCAAACCAAGAGGTTTGGTTTTTTACTGTGCACAGGGAAACAAGCCTTGGGCTTGAGCATGGCAGCACATCAGAAATGAGACCCCTGTATGAAGTACAGATCTTCAAGGGCTACATCCTCAGTGAAAGGCCAGACCAGAATAAAATCGGATAAAATAAAAACTTGTCTCAACTTGAGTTCTAATGGAATAAAAATCTCCCCTAAAGACACAGGCCTATCCTCACTTGGGCCTGGAGTCAAACAAACACTATTTATTTCAGAAAATTCCTAGCCCAGAAATTAACTTGAGTGCTTTCTGGTTGGTATACTTCCAGGATATCTGGAAGATACAAATGCAAATCCTCTTGGGATAAATGTACCATCAACTCAGGCCTCAGAGGATTCCCACACATAATGTCCCACTGAACAAAAATTCATAATATCAGATTACAAAAAAAAAATCAGATGGCAATAAGCTATCACATTGAGATATGTGTACATATTTATCCCAGAAAGAAAAAAAAAAGATGAGCGTTAAATATTTTTGAATACAAATACTTACTAGGGTCTATGTCATTGGCCAAGACCCTTGCTGCTCCACTCATCTTAGCAGCGATAGCTGTAGCTCCACATCCACTCCCCAGATCTAGTACAGATTTCCCTCTGACAACATCAGGATGGTCCAGAAGATACCTACATTAAAAAGAAAAGAGAAAAGATGGGAACAGGTCAGTAAAAGGTATCAGAAAAAAAAAGAGAGAGAGAGAGAATAAGAGAAGAGCTGTCTTCAGGTTGACTGGACAAAGGAAATAGTGGAACCTAGCAGACGAACTTGGTCCAACTTTGGCAAGTTTGGTCTGACTAGAGTGAGACAAAAAGTCCATCTTCAGAGCCGGGCAGAGGTGGCAGGAGAGAAGACCTAGTCATTTGGTGTTTCGCTTCAGCAGGTGTGAAGAGCAGTTCCACACAACTGACCAATCATGCTCTTCAACTTAAAAAAAAAAAAAAAAGTTGTAAAGAAAAATAAAAAATCTCAGGACCCCCAAACCAATTATGTGAAAGTTAAATCTGGAGACCGAGTCACGCAACACTGTCATCTTTTTCTCTGACAGCTGTCACCTTGCAACTTCATGTCAAAGAACTATATATTAGCCAGACCCCTACAAAAGGAAAAAGGCCTCATGCATCTCCAGATGACTGCCCTCATGCGTAAGTAAATTCGTGGCCAGCCCCTAAACCTTTCGAGATGTATATCCTCCCATAAACAAGGACGTGTCAACTGCAACCTAAGTCTAACTTCTTGTCCATGAAACTAACGTCTGTCAAATTTCACAATGACAGTGTTGATTACAAGCTTATCTTCCCAGGTACAGAACGGAGACAGGATGAGATTAATCATTACTCTACAGACCCTGCGACAGATATCTGCATAATTACTCTCATTTTCCAAATTACCTCATGAATGGCATAGATTTACTGGGTGCTAATTAAAATCCTACAACAATGTAACCATTTGTCTCAACACCTACCCCCCTTTTTCCTGCATGCCTTTTTCCCTTTTAAAGAAATGTGTAAATACTAAGTCTCCTAAAACCTCTCTGGAGAGCACAGGCCATGTTGCTGTGACTTGTGTTTTCCTGGGCACACCCTCCAGCTCTTACTCAATAAACCTTGATTGAGAATCTTGCCTGTCTCTCATTTGAGTTGACAAAATATTGAATACTTGCTATGATCGAGACACTACCAAGCACTAGAAATTAAGACTGACAAGATATTGCTATAATCAGGACTAAGCAAACTACATCCAAAATTCACTGTCTCTTTTTGATTGTTCATCATAGAGTGATAAAACCTGTTTCTTGAATCATATTATAATGACCTCTCTGGTAAAGCACAAAGTCCAGTTCAACCAAGGAATCTGGACCAGAGCTAGATAGTTCCCAAACAAGTGAAGATAAATGGGGAATGTAGGGGATAAGGCCTGTGGCCCCTGAAGGTTCATTGAAAAATCAACTTACAGAAGGCAGATTAATTGGAAAAAAGACGAAATTATTTAATGTGTATACATGGGAGCCTTCAGAATGAAGACCCAAAGATACAGGGGGAATTGTCCTTTTCTATGCTTAGGTTCAACAATGTATAGACAGCTGTGTGGAAATATGATTGGAAAAAAGGGGCATGATCTAATGCTAACAGATTGAGTGGGAAACACAGCGAGGCCTGTCTGTCTAGATTCTTCTTGGCCTCTCTGAGCAGCATTCCTTCCTTCCCGGTATGGGGCAGGTCCCCTTTTGGAATGGGGGTCTTATGACCCACAGTCAAACAAGGTAGGTCAGATCATTTCTTTGCAGCCAGTTTTTACACTGAATAGGTTTAGGTTTTATGAGTGGCTTTCAGGAAAAGGGGTCTGGTTTCTACGACCTGCCTTGAAGAAGAGGGATTTTAGTTTCTATGGCTAGCCTTGGGGGAGAACAGGTCTGAGACAGGGGCAAAGAGGTCAGAGAAAAACTTTGCTTCTGAGGTTGCTTCTGAAGCCTTCATTTTGGGGTACTGTTTTCTGAGTTCCATCAGGAAACACTGAACTAATAACTATCGCTGACACTGGATCTTAGGATTGGAGTGATAAGCAATAGTGGGGGCCACGGCGAAGCAGCCTATCCATGCCCTGTCTGAAGTGCTGCTGCCCATCTTCAGCCAATTGTCGCCGCGCAGAATTCCAGTGTTATCTCATATTCCTGTTTTTCAAAACAAAGTAGATTTTTACATGAAATCTCCCAAGTTTCAAATGTTAGCAACTAATTTTTTAAAAGTCTATAAGTACAGGCCAAACCAAAACCACTTAAGGGTCGCCAGTTTATAACCTCTAAATAGCACAGTCTCTTGAGAAGATTGATTACATTTTGAGTTGATAAACAGTCACTTTAATAGACGTCACTTAAACTGTCAGCATTTTAAAAATATAACTAAATAAAGCTTGATAATCAGGCCAGGTGCAGCAGCTCACGACTATAATCCCAGCACTTTGTGAGCCTGAGGTGAGAGGAACACTCAAGCCTAATAGTTTGAGACTAGCCTGAGCAACATAGCAAGACCCCCATTTCTACAAAAAATTTAAAAATCAGTCAGGAATGGTGGTGCACCTGTAGTCACCAGGTACTTAGGAGGCTGAGGCAAGAGGATCACTTGAGTCTAGGAGTTTGAGGTTGCAGTGAGCTACGATGACGCCATTGCACTCTAACTCAGGCAACAGAGCAAGACCCGGTCTCAAAAAAAAAAAAAAAAAAAAAGGAAAAAGAAAAGAAAGAAGGAAAGAAAGAAAAGAAAAAATATGGCAACACAACCAGAAAATTGGCATTGTTTGGTACCACCTGGAAAGCTTTCTGGTCCTCGGATTTCCCCCAAAAAAAGACCTATGCTTTCACTTATAGACTTTGCATTTAAAACGGAAGTCCTTAACACCCTTTTAAGGTTTTACAGCTTTATAACCTCATGGCACAAACAGATTAAAACATTTACCAATCCCAGAACAAAGACTAGATCCAATAATTAAAAAGGATAGTATGAGAAAATGTCCTAAGAAGACCTTTACAGTATGGAGAGTAGGAAGGCATGAGGGAGGACCTTAAAAATGCAAATTTAAGTCCAGAGTGGGCCTGAGTTGTCGATAAGCCACTAGAGAAGAAAGAATCCTTGAGCAACCCACTAGCATCTCTTGTTTTATGGGAGAAGAGGCAACTACAGAGGGAGTGTGAGGTTTAAAAAGCAGCATTCACAGAATTAAAGCAGGAGAACTGAAGGGCTGGGTCTTTAGGTTCCATCTAGGAACTTCGCTCGGGCCATGAACTATGAATCATGAACCTGAGAACAGCTGGTATTTCTGGATCATTTGTAGCTATCTAGGGTCCTGACAGCTGACCCTAGGATTTCTCTTGGGGAGACAGCTATATTTGGGGAAATACCTTGAAAAGTTTGGTTTAGAAGGGGAAACTATACAACAAAACAAACAAAAAATTATTGCTAACCTGTTCTAAATAAGAAAACAAGAAGACTTTTGCTCTGGTTTTTGCAGGGGCAGGAGAATTAGGAGTTCGAGGGGGCTGAAAAGAGAAAGGATCTGTAGCAGCCTTAAAGGTTTCCATTTCAAAAGTACCTAGACAGGGCTTGGCCTCCTGGCCAGTAGATTGCCCAGTAAGGATCACTGTGGGGCCACAGTTCAGCTCTTTCCCACCAGAACTTGCACCTGGGGGTCAAAAGCCGCAATTGGATTTCGGGGGTGAGGCTGCCACTGCTGGTGACTTCAGTGTTCTCCTCCAGGAAAGCTCTCATCTCAGGGTCCAAAAAGCTTCCAGCTCCTCTCCAGGGATGACGGCAGGCCCAGGGAAACAAAGGAGGACTTCTCATAGCCTGCAGAAGGAGACCACAGCAGTTCCTGCGAGCTTTCCAACCCAGACTCAAAGCCATCAGGCCTTTTCCTAAACACAGATTCTGTCAATGTTGCTGTTGATGAGGGCTGTTCCCCATGGGGAAAGAACAAGGTCTGTCTCTCAACTGGAATTTCTGGATCTCTAAAAAACAAACAAAAAAATACTAAAAATCCAAGGTTGACCAACATTTCTAGATCTTATTACATAATAAGAAAATATTACACTGTAAATTCTGTATCTGATGATTCACAGGTGCAAGTTAATTTCAGATGGAAGCTTTGGTGCCTCAACTTGGGGAAATCCAATCTTTTAAAATGATGCATTTACTCAAGAGAATCATTTTAATAATTTAGAACAAATATATAAGCATTTGATTTTGAGAGAATCCTCAAGAAAATGCCTGTTACATTAAATAAGGTATACAATCATCCCTCGGCATCCACAGGGGATTGGTTCCAGGACCATCCCGCCATGCTAAAATCCAAGGATGCTTAAATCCCTTATATAAAATGGCATAGTATTTGCATGTAAACTATACACATCCTCCCATACACTGTACTCTTTTTATTTCAAAGTATTACAGGGTACAAATAATTTAGTTACATGGATCAGTTCGATACACTCTATTAATACTTTAAATCATCTCTAGATTACTTATAATACTTAATATTAATATAATGTAAGTGTATGTAAATAATTGTTATCCTGTATTTTTTGTATTTGTATTGTTGTATTGTAAAATATTATTATTATATTGTTTATGTTGTTATATAGAAGGATGATTGTACCTTTAAAGTTCTTTCATGCATTTAACAAATCACCTACTTTTAAGCAGGCATGCTTGGCAACTGTGAAGAAAATAAACAAAAGTCCTCCGTCTTCAGGAAGCTTACATTCTAGCGGTGGGACAGAGCAGTTAAGGCAAACGGTTTTTGCCTTTATGAACTCTAGCCAAGAGTTGTGGGGCTTAACAAACTATAATTGTCTGTAGGCAGAGATATACAAATTATACTAACTACACTATTTCATTAAAGATTGCCATATCATAAAATAATTCAATTGAGTTTCAGATTTTTTTCTTTAAGAAAAATTTTATGGGCCGGGTGCGGTGGCTCACGCCTGTAATCCTAGCACTCTGGGAGGCCGAGGTGGGTGGATCACTCAAGGTCAGGAGTTCGAGATCAACCTGAGCAAGAGTGAGACCCCCGTCTCTACTAAAAATAGAAAGAAATTATCTGGACAACTAAAAATATATATATAGAAAAAATCAGCCAGGCATGGTGGCACATGCCTGTAGTCCCAGCTACTCAGGAGGCTGAGGCAGGAGGATCGCTTGAGCCCAGGAGTTTGAGGTTGCTGTGAGCTAGGCTGACGCCACAGCACTCGCTGTAGCCCGGGCAACAGCGTGAGACTCTGTCTCAAAAAAAAAAAAAATTTATGGATTTAATTGTAATAAAATAACATCAAATCCCAAATCTTTTTCTGCAAATATCTCTGATGATTCAATTTTACCAAGCCTGGACTGAAAAGATTTGTCCCAACAGAAAAACACCACCTTGGTAAGTGTAAGTGGGAATGAGGAACAGCAATTTAAACATAAAGTATACACCCAGTTGTTTGGGACCTCTGATCTGTTCTTCACAAATGTTTTAAATAGTCTTACATCCACCCAAGTATTTAGAGTAGGGGTCAAAAACTCAACTGCCTACAAGGGTCCAGACACCAGAAATGAGTGAGGCAGGCTGGCTGAAAGATAACAGAGAGGCTGTGGCAAACTGGAGACTGTTTCTAAACAGACCAAAGGGGCCAGGCAGGAACGTATTGCCAGATCTTCCATTTTCTTAAAATAATCCAGAAATCCAGATATTTACACATTAGCTCCCGCTTTTGAACACTGGCGACTCATTCAAATAGCAAATCGCAGGGCAGGCCAACACGCAGGTCAGGTCACTAGTCTGCGAACTCCAGCTAGACGGTCAGTGGGTCAATGAGGTAGTTATCACACGTTTACTCCTGGGATCCCAGGGGTCTCTAAGGGCCTGACATCCCATTACACTGCTTCTGTCACGCAGCTTTGGGCTATCCCTTGAATCATACAAGCCTACAGTTTAAAATTAAAGCAGAGGAAACATGAAATTATTTTGGATTCGGACACCATGCCATTTAGATAGATGCTTCCCTCTCCCGCTCCAATGAGGCATCAGTTATGACGTGTGTGATTAAGTGGTGGACACTTGGTTAGTATCGATATTAACAGATAAGGAAAGACGATGGGATAAAAAGGATTAAGTTCCCAAAAGTGTTTCTGACCCCTTTATTTTCCTGCAAAGGACGACAGGAGCCGATCCTTAAAGGGGCAGGCACAGGCCTGCTCATCTCCTCACCTGGCTTTGCTAACACCGCCCTCGGAAGTGGAGCACAGAGCACGTCTGTCACTCGCCCTTGCCAGTCTTTCCGCGCCTTCCTCACCGTGGCGCCAGGGGGTCCCGCTTTCCTAGACGCAAGCCGGCGCGAGAGGCGGGGCTGGGGGCGGGGCTGCGGGAGGCGGGGCTGCGGGAGGCGGGGCTGCGGGAGGCGGGGCTGCGGGAGGCGGGGCTGCGGGAGGCGGGGCTGGCGCCTCACCCGCGCGGCCCAGCCCCGCCCGCGCTCTCCCGCGGTGGCGCTTTCTTGTTCCCTACACTTTCTTAAAGGGGCAGAAGTAGGAAACCCAAGGGCGTCCGTGGAAAGTAAGGGAATGCTAAATGTGTGTAATGTTTGTCGAATTCTGAGTTCTAAAAAGTTCATGCTGAAACTATGTATGTGACCATCTACTATGTGCCAGTCACACTTCTAGGCACTGGGCATAGAGTGGTGAGCAAAATAGACACAGTATAAGCCCTTTATGGTGCTTACATCCAGCTGCAATTAAATCATAATAAATGTCCTCCCTTTTGTAAAAAGGGAAGAATGCATTTTCATGAATGCACTACCTACATCTATTGGCAGTCTATATCGCTCAAGTCTGGATCCGTGTATCTACTTTTGAACTGCACTCAGGTAGCTCACTGGCCCCTCAACACTCCAAAATTAACTCACCAGCTCACCTGACAACAATTAAAACCTGCTCCGGCAAGCCCGAGAGAGAAAAATTGTCCAAAACTAAAAAGAAATGGGCAAACAAATGAAGGCGCTCAGGAAATTTCGCCCCAAAATATGACTGCTTGGTATAAAGAGTATTTTGAATTACAGGCCCTTCCACATCCAAAAAGCACTGGAGGGGGCTTTCCCTCTATCTGCATAAGCCTGGACTGACTGGTCAAAAGATCAAAGGGGACAACCGACTTCGCTTCCTCTCCCAGTAACCTCTCCCTGTATCTGGAAAGATGATCCAGAATGCCACCAGACCTGGCCCAAATCATTTAAATATAATACCTATGCCTCAGGTTAATTTATTGTGCAAAGAGAATCATTTACAAGTCAATCTGCTTCCACCATCCATTTGTTCTCCCTAGCACCATTCGTTACCTCTAAACAAGATTATCTGTATTCCTCATTTCCCCCCTCCCCTAAAAGGCAGGTATAAAAATATCTGGATCCCACTGGGATATTGAGTAAGCACTCTGTGATTCTCCCCATGCGCATAGTAAAAAAAAAAAACCTTCTTTTATTAATCAGCCTTAATTGTGAGTTGATCTTTCACAGAACTCTCTGCGGAAAGGGCAAGTTTCCCCCCACCCCTACACCATGTTTCTGCGTCTTAGTTTGCAGTTTGAGGAATGCTCTGGCATTTGCCTGTTCAAAATCAGAACCTGTCACTTGGGTTCTTTGCTCCTTCCCTGGGTTTAACAGGTTTCCGGCTTTCCATCTGTGGATGGAAAAATCCAAACTCTGAAATAATTTAAAGAGATTTATTCTCAGCCAAATTTGAGGGCCATGCCCGGAGCCACACCCAAGAAGCCTTGAGCAAGTGGACTCACTGTGGTTGGGTTACAGTTTGATTTTTATACATTTTCAGGGAGACAGGAATTACAGGTACATGGAAGGTGTACATTGGTTTGGCTCAGAAAGGTGGGACATCTCAAAGCGGGGACTTACAAGTCGTAGGTGGGTTTAGAGATTCTTTAGTTGGCAATTGGCTGAGAGAGTTAGGTTTTGTCCAAAAGACCAGGAATCAGCTGAAAGGAATGTTTAAGGGTCTTTTATCTTTCACATGATGCTATACCAGAATCAGGTTGGGAAGTAAACAACATCATAAAAACCTGTTTGCTGAGATTTTATCATTTGTAGGCATGACTCACCAGGCCCCCTTCGAGAGGAAAAATTTTCTTTTTTTCAGGGGGCAAAGAAAAGATCAGAGTTCAGTCCTCACATGTAAACTGTAATCTCTAGGAATTACTACAGGAAAGTGAAACTTGTTATTCCAATTAACACCCCCCTAGAAGCATCCTTATCATTTGCTTCTTAGATGAATGGCATATTTACTGTATTCCCGCTGATAGGCTACACACCTAGCATTTCAGAGTATTCTGCCTTAGATTTCCTCTATACTAACCAATATGATGTTTTTATGACCTGCATTCATTAACTTATGAGCTTTTTCTTAGTTGCTAATGTAAACCTTTGTTTTCTCAATCAGAATAATTTCTCATTTCCACACATTATCCAATTTTCCTGCTAGCAGTGAAACTTTATACGTGTTCAAGATCAATTTGTCTAAGAAATGTTGTTTTTAACCAGCTTTTGTATTCTATCCCAGTGAATAGCTGGAACATTCCAATCATTGCCCAAGAAACCAGAGAGAAGAGGCAGGCCTAATATTTCTACAAAGGAGGGTCTCCAGCAAAAAGCTTAGTGGTCACCATTGAAGATGCATTTGATAACGTTTGAATAACACCTTATCCAAAACCTGGAACTAGGCTAAAGGGATTGCTGCATTTCTCCCCTGCAACCCCCTTAATAGTTTAAAAACTGGCCCTTTCCATGCCTGCTGCCATTGCCTTAGTTTGGCCTCATGACTGCATGCCTGGATTCTGTAATTGGTCTGTCTCTAATCCTGCCTCCTCTAACCCATTCTCTACTGTCCCTTAAATGATTTTTTTCTGAAATTTACATTCCATAGTCAAGAGATGGCCTTACATTCCTGTAATTTCAGAGCAACCATGTAAAACAGGAACACATGAATTTTCTTTACTGTTGCTTGGTGGTGATGTGTTGTTTTTTAACAGAAAGAAAGGACCATCTAGCTTTTATCAAAATTGGCCCAAAGGCATCCAAGCAGACTTGTCAGCTTGTCTGATAACAATTTGAACTGTTGTCTACCCTGTGATTTTCACCTGTAAATATTTGCCCTGCACTTTTGTTCAGACAGCTAATTCTCAAATAACTACTCTCTTTTGCAAGTGCAAGTAAAAATTTTTTTTCCCTACCCAAGTTTGTCTTTAAGGTTTTGAGGTTTTTTGGACAGCTTCTTCAATTATACTTATTAGCTTTACGACCCCACATACATTACTAAACTTTCCTAAGAATCAGTTTCCTCATGAGTAAAATAGTGATGATTAATAACAATAATGTTGTAAAGCAAAAATAAAAATCTCCGGACTGCCCAGAATTCATTATGCCAAGTGGGATAACTGAGCCTGAGAACTGAGTCACACAAGCACTGCCATCCTCTCTCCAGTGAGTCTGTTTTAAGAAATGGAGGGGGTTGGAAAATGACTAAACACGGTTATTTTTCATAGATAGGGTATTCGAGGGAGAAAGAAGTCTGGCTGGCAAGCTGGTCTTGTTATGCAAATAAGCCTCAAGATAATAGCCCTCAGAGAAAAGTCTTTATTCAGACTTACAAGGGTGTCAGACTCTTAGCAAACCTGCCCCTGATCAAATAGGCTGGGCCTGGCTACATTTAACGGAGATTCTCTATAGATGCAAATTTCTCCCCCATCCTGTCCACCTAGACAGCCTTGCAGTATTATTACTGTTTGCCTGCAGCCATCTCAAAATAGCACAAGGAAATGTATTTTGGGGTAAAATATTTCTTATTTCCTTCAGCCCTAAAACAACAACAAAAAAAACCTTCAAAATATACAGCCCCTATAAAATGAGTGCATGTCCATTATAACCTTAGGACTGTAGCCTAAATAAACTCTTAAATGTTGATTGCACGTTTATCTCCACAGATGCAAACCGTTGAAGAGATAAGATCACTCCTCTACTCACCCTGAGAAGATCACCACATTGACTATTTCCTCTATCCCCTTTCTTGAATATTCGTTTTATCTTATGTGGATTTAATGAGCACCTGGTAGAACTTCCCAAGAATACCATCAGCTGCCTCACTGCTCACCTCCTTCACTCCTCCCCTTTTTCTGTGTACCCTTTTACCTTTAAATGCAAACTTCTGAAATCCTTCTGCGGAGAGCCCAGGCCACCACAGATACTTTGTGGGCTGTGCTTTCCTGGGTATGTCCTCAGATTGTCAATGGAAAAGAAGCCAAACTGAGCCAAATTTGAGGACCATGACCTGGAGCCATGCCCAAGAAGCCTTGAGCAAGTGGACTCACTGTGGGCTGTGATTGGGTTACAGTTTTGTTTTATACATTTCAGGGAGACAGGGGTTACAGGTAAAGTCATAAATCAATACATGGAAGGCATGCATAGGTTTGGCCAGAAAAGGCAGGACATCTTGAAGGGCGGGGGCCTTACAAGTCATAGGTGGGTTTAGGAATTCTTTAGCTGACAATTGGCTGGAAGAGTTAGGCTTTGTCTAAAAGACCAGGAGTCAGGGGAAAGAGTTAACACAAGGGTCTTCTGTCTTTCATGATCTTTCATGTGATGCTGTACCAGAATCAGGTTGGGAAGTAAACCACATTATACTGGGTTAACGAAACGTGTTTAATGAGATTTTATCATTTGTAGGCGTGAGTCACCAGTCCTTAGAAAGGAATTTTTTAGGCAAAAGAAAAGATCAGAGTTCAGCCCTCAAGATCTTGGCTTAATAAACCACAATTGAGTGACTCTCATTTTGCAGTCACTTATTATTTAAGTTAACAATGTTTTGGGAAGATTTAATGAGATAAACATCCTTAGCACAGTTCCTGGCATATAGAAAATGCTGGTAAATGTGCTATCATAGTGATAATCATTGCTGGCAACACAGAGGTAGTGTTGATAAGAAGCAGGACTGGACTGGAGGCTAAAGATCAGGTAGCAAATAGTTTAGAGGGAGGCAGGACCAAAGACAGGATGACCGCAAGTTGGAGGATGTTATGGGAATCCAAGCAAGCAATAACGGAGGCAGAGCTAAGGCAATTGCAGCAGGGATGAAAAGAATTGTTAACATCTGAAAATGCTCAAGGACAAGCTATTAGCAGGACTTGGAGACTCATTGAATAAACTTGCTTAACTACAGGGATAGCCAACCTGAGGGCAAGATGTTGATTTTTCTTTCTCACCCAGACCTGCTTGTGCTCTTAACCACCATGCTACCTGGTAGTATCTGCCATCTAGTGGTATTGCAGTATGGTTGTTTTTGTTTTTTTTTTGAGACAGAGTCTGGTTTTGTTGCCCTGGCTAGAGTGCCGTGTCGTCAGCCTAGCTCACAGCAACCTCAAACTCCTGGGCTCAAGCGATCCTGCTGCCTCAGCCTCCCCAGTAGCTGGGACTACAGACATATGCCACCATGCCCGCCTAATTTTTTTTTCTGTATATATATTTTTAGTTGTCCAGATAATTTCTTTCTATTTTTTTAGTAGAGACGGGGGTCTTGCTCTTGTTCAGGCTGGTCTCGAACTCCTGACCTTGAGCGATCCACCCGCCTCGGCCTCCCAGAGTGCTAGGATTACAGGCGTGAGCCACCGTGCCCGACCTGCAGTATGGTTTTAATTTGCATTTCCCCAATGACTAATAATGTTCGATCATTTTTTCATGTACTTAATTTGCCATCCACACATCTTTTTGGATAAAATGTCTATTCAAATTGTGTCTCGTTTTATTTTTTTGAGACAAGGTCTGCTGAGCAAGAGTGCAGGGGTGTAATCATAGCTCATTGCAACCTGCTGAAAACCATCTCCGGCTCCCCAGGCCTTCAATGATAGAGCCAAATTCCTGCCCACAGCTTTCCAGGCCCTTAGTGATCAGCCCCTACTTATCTGTCCTGCCTCCTTTCAGAACACTCCTCTTCTCCCCTCAGCTACACTTGCTATCCTCCCACGGGACCTTGTTCTCTCACCCCTAAGCCTTTTTCAAGACGGAAAGCTGCCGCCACCATGACCACCCATACGCACCCCTCCTCCCTGTCCCTAACCACCTCCTTCTGCCTCAAACTCAGCTCGGGGTTAAGGTCCTCCTACGGGCCTATCCCACAAGAATATCAAGCAGAATTGTCATTGCCTGGCTTCCCTGCTAGACTTGGAGGAAGAATCGTCTCATTCTGTTACAGCAAGTGTTACAGTGGGGGGTTCTGAGGACACACGGAGAGTCAGAGAATCGATCAAGGTTTGTTCGCCGGCAGGCTCAGAAGGGTCTCACCACCAAATTCTGAGCCCCGCCTACCTGATTTTTCCCACTTTTATTAGGTTGGGGTAGTCCGAGGGGTGGGGTCTCAGGTGGCTAATGCTCCAGGTAATAGGTTAGTATTATGTTGATTAGGGATTTCTGAGGGGCTGATGTGCCAGGTAATAGAAGGGGGTCTTCCTTATCAATTCCTCTACTGTAGCACAGTTAGCCACTCAATATATCCTGTTAAATGAAAGAAAAAGCAAATAAATGAGTAGATTAACAAACATTACATATCGGTGTCTTATTTTTCAATTTTGTTTTTAACAGCTTGATTGAGGCGTAATTGACGTACAGTAAACTTCACGTGTTTAAAGTACACAGTCTGATGTTCTGACATGTAGAGACCCATGAAACCAAAATCAAGACAGTGAACACATTCGGGCCCTTCTGCAATCCCTTCTCCAGTCCTTCCCCACTCGGCCCATCCCCAGGCAACTACCCATCTGCTTTCTGCCACTACAATTTGTATTTTCTACATTTTTATATACATGCAATTATACAGTTTGTGTTTTTTTTTGGTCTTATTTCTTTCACTTACCTTTCACTCTCAATTATTTTGAGTTTCATCCACGTTGTTTCCAACATCAGTAGTTCACTCCTTTCTATTGCTAAGTAGTGTTTCATTATATGTATATATAAAACTGGTTTATCCATTTATGTGTTAATGGACATTTGTGTTCTTTCTTTCTTTTACTATTACAAATAAAGCTGTTATAAATATTTGAGTGCAAATCTTTGTATGGATACGTGCTTTCTTTTCCTTTGGATAAATATAATACTTAGGAGTGGAATGCCTGGATCATGTGGTAGGTGTATGATTAACTGCAAGCTTTTCTCCAAATGGTTGTATCATTTTACATTCTCGCCATTAGTGTGTAAGAATTCCAGTTGCTCCGCATCCTTGCCAGCACTTGTCCATCTTTCTCACTACAGCCATCCTAGTAGGCGTGACGTGGTATTGCATTATGGTTTTAGTTTGCATTTCTCCAATGACTAACAATGTTCGATCATTTTTTCATGTATTTATTTGCCATCCACATATACTTTTGATAAAGTATCTATTCAAATCGCGTCTCGTTTTATTTTATTTTCGTTAGGTTTAAACAATTCACCCTCCCCAAACTTCCATCCAAACCTCCTGTAGAACCCACCCCTGTCCCCTTCCTAGGGGTGTATTAGGCACATGGCCTTTGCCAGACCCCTAGGTAGATACAGGAATGAAATGCAAAAGGAGAACTTACTTTCCTTATCCCTCCTGATAAGGACTAAGCTTATCCCTCCTGGTTGTTCCCTAGGAAGACAAAAGGATGGAACAAGAGGGGAACTTACGTTCCTTATCCCTCCAGGTTGTTTGAAAATCATTTACTCCTCCCAGAAAAACCCTCTATAAAACCCAAGGCTCCCGGCTTTTCTCTTGTGGATGCCTTTTTTGGCCTCCACCCATCTGCACCCAGATGCTCAAAATAAACATTTTGGTACACATGAGGCTTCATGTGTCCTTCTCTCGGCTCCAGACCTAACAATTTTATTTTTTTGAGACAAGGTCTCACTCTGTCCCCCAGGCTAGAATGCGGTGTCTCAATCATAGCTCACCGCAACCTCAAACTCTGGGACTCAAGTGATCTTCCTAGCTCAGCCTCCCAAGTAGCTAGGACTCCAGGTGCTCAGCCAATTTTTAAACGTTTTGTAGAGACAGGGTCTGGCTATATTGCCCAGGCTGGTCTCAAACTCCTGGGTTTAAGCAATCCTGCCACCTCTGCCTCCCAAAGTGATAAGATTACAGGCATGAGGCACCGCACCCAACCCTTGTCTCATTTTAAATCTAAATTGTTGCATTTTTTTCTAGTCTTCCATAATTCAGGTACATTAAAAATAGGAGCTTTGTATCTATTTTTTCTCAGTGCTGGGAGAACAGTTCAGTAAAGCTAATGGAATTATCTGGAATGATGAAAAAAATAACTTCTCTTACCATTTTTGGTGAGTAATATTATTTAAGAATATAACACAATTTATAAATGTTCATAAATGTAAATTCTAAATAAATTCATAAATGTATTTCTAATAAATAGTTCAGTTCAGTCTTACAAATAAGCCTTGAGATGCAAACAACAGATAAATTGTACCCAAGCAAGTGTGATTTGTCTCTGCAATTCTAGAATGTGTTTGTCCCTAGACTTTTGAAGGAAGTTTGAAGTTTTGGATTTTCTAGAGCTTCAGCTTCCTTCCAGCTTCTCTTTCTGCAAAACTGCCCTGGCAACTGTGTGGGTGAGGAGAAACTTCCCCTTTGCCCCAGAAGGTTCCATGAAAGATCAACTCACAATAAAGCAGATTAGTAAGAGAAAGAGATTTATTTACCCTGGGCACGGGGAGAATCAGAGTGTGAAAGACAGGAATTAATAGTAGGAGAATGTACTTGGTTTAGTGTGGGATGTATTGTTTGTGATTAGAGAAAAGTGTGCTCTCTTTGATTCTAACTGATGCCATTTGCTTCTGTAACCGTGCTTGCTTTTAGTTAAATATAAGAGTAAGAGCAAGAGTGACTCAGCAGGAGTGACTCCATGACAGGCTAAACTTCCTGGAGTAGGCCTGAGTTTCAGTTTCCCCAAAATGACACTGACCACAATTGGTGCCGGCGCGAAAATCAAAAATCCCGCCGAGGCTTGGAGCCAACCAATCAGGAGTCAAAACAATCAGCCACTTTCAAAGGAACCAATGGACTAAAAGGGAGGAGGGTGGCGTGCCCAGCGTGACGTGTGTAACCTGCGTGTCGTGTGGAAAAACAATATAAAAAGCTTCACTTTTGCCCCCAGACGGGGTCCTGGTCCTGGAACGAACATAGGAGAGGCCACTGCGTTGGTGCTCTCGGACCGGGACCCTAGCTCGAGCTAGCCAATAAACTCCTTTGCCATTTGCAGCCTCGGTGACTCTGTCTCTCTGTTCTCAGGGCCGAGGGAAATCAGACCTAACAAGTGATTACCCAATATCACAATGGGGTCCAGAAATTTATATATCCTCATTTTAGAGGGGTGGAGGAAATAAGGAATATAGATAATTCTGTTTAGGGGCAATAAATGGTTCCTAGGGAGGATGAATAGATACTTGGGAGAATGAATGGATGGGGGGAAACAGGTTGACTTGTAAATGATTCTCTTTGGAAATTAAACTAACCTGAGAGACAGGTATTGTATTTAAGATGATTGGGCCAGGTCTCGTTGCCTTCTTGATCTTCTTCTTAATAATATATTGAGATAACAGGGAGGGGAAAAGAAGTCCGTCGCTCTTTTTGATGGGTCTGTCTGGTTTTTATGAAGACAGAGGGAAAGCCTGTTGATCTCTAAGGGCCTTTAATTCAAAATACTCTTTATACCAAGGAGTCATATTTTGGGGTGAAATTGCCTGAGCCCATCCCCAACACATCAATAGCACTGTGTCTACATAAACTTGTGGATTTCCTTTTCTCAGTTCCTTATCTGCAGTTTGCAGTTGCTCCTTTAGTCACCAGGCAAACTTTTTTTCTTTTTTTGAGACAGAGTCTCACTCTATTGCCCGGGCTAGAGTGCCGTGGCATCAGCCTAGCTCACAGCAACCTCAACCTCCTGGGCTCAAGCGATCCTCCTGCCTCAGCCTCCCAAGTAGCTGGGACTACAGGCATGCACCACCATGCCCGGCTAATTTTTTCTATATATATATATTTAGTTGTCCAGATCATTTCTTTCTATTTTTCAGTAGAGACAGGGTCTCGCTCTTGTTCAGGCTGGTATGGAACTCTTGACCTTGAGCGATCCACCCGCCTCGGCCTCTCGGAGTGCTAGGATTACAGGCGTGAGCCACCGCGCCCGGCCACCAGGCAAACTTTTAAACACAGGTCACTGAGTCATGCCTAAAAATCCTGACAGCTGACCCTTTAGGACCAGATTATTATGAAAGGGATTGAGCCGCTTCCTGAGAAACCCAGAAATCGCCAGCTAACGAAGGCTATGGTGCCCTCTAGTGATAATTTAGCTTAAGTGGCCAAGAGTGGCTGAGCTAAAATGGTGACAACAAAAAATAAAAACCAAAAACTGAAACAGAGATTCTCACCCACAATGTTGCTCCACATTGGCACACTTGTTCAGTCACACGCTGTGATGGAAATACTTATCACCAGTAATAAATAGTTAAGCCCTAAAGTTTAAGAAAGATTTGGTATCATCCATAACACATTCTCTCTCTCTCTCTCTCTCTCTCTCTCTCTCTCTCTCTCACACACACACACACACACACACACAGAGTCCACAACTAAGCCACCAGCAAACCCAAAATACTGTGTATCCAGAATCTTCCCACCTTTCACCACTTACATTGCTTTCCTCTAATACAAACCACCGTCGTCTCTAGCCTGGATTACTGCAGTTAGGAGAAGGACAAGTTCTCCTCTACCCCCTCGGGATCTTCAGCTGAGTCTAAGAATTAAATTGACACAAAATGGTGAACAGGAGAAAAGCATACAGGTTTTATTAATCTTTACATGTACACAGGGACCCTCACGAGGTGAAGCGAATGAAGACCAGAAGAAAATGGCCAACACAGAAAGCTTTTATACCTTTTAGACAAAGAAACAATAAATCTGTGAATCAATGATAAGACAAAGCGGTTTGGACTGGGGCAGTCAATTGTGGGGAAGTCGCTAGAAGATACGCGGGAAGATGTAAAACTAGTGGAAGGTAAGGGTAAGTGCGGTAAGTCTATTCGTGCAGGTCCATTGCAGCATGAAGTCCCAGTTATCTTGGAGATAAGGGCTATTTTTTCTTCCTGGTGCAGGGAAGGCATCTTTCTCAAAGGAATGTTTATGGCTTGCTACGGGTAGGAAAGCTCAGGTCAGCTAACTCTTCCTGCAACTACAGTTTCTCAAGTGTCTTCAGCTTGAAATAATCCATATGCCAAATTGGCATAATTGGGAGTGGCGTGTCCTTGACTGCTTCACTGCAATAGTCTCCCCATTTCCACCCTTGCTCGCTTTGGTCTATTCTCAACAGAAAAGCCAGAGCGATCCTTTCAAAAGGAAGTCAGTTCACGTCAATCATTCACTCAAAACCCTCCAGTTGTACCCGCATCTCTCACAGTTGCCATCAAGCCTGGTCCCTTCTCTGTCTTCGACTCCTTTTTTTTTTTTTTTTTTTTTTAGATAGAGTCTCACTGTGTCACTCTGGCTAGAGTGCAGTGGCATCATCGCAGCTCATTGCAAACTCAAACTCCTGGACTCAAGCGATCCCCCTTCCTCAGCCTCCCGAGTAGTTGGGACTGTGGCACATGTCACCACAACTGGCTAATTTTTCTATTTTTTGAAGAGATGGAGTTTCATTCTTGCTCAGGCTGGTCTTGAACTCCTGGCCCCAAGTGATCCTCCTGCCTCAGCCTCCCAGAGTGCTAGGATTACAGGTGTGAGCCACCTCCAACTCTTTTTCAAACAAGCTGCACTGACCCCCTTGCTGTTTTGCAAACATACGAGGCACATTCCTGCTTCAGGGTCTCTATGCTTGCTAACCCCCAGTCTGGGATGATCTTCCCTCAGATATATGCACAGCTAGTCCAGGAATCTATTTCAGAAGAGACCCAAATGAATAGTAGCCCAGAAGTTTGGCAGATGAAGGCCCTTAAAAACAATTTGAAAATCATTCTAGTCTACATTCCCACCCTAAGATGTCTTCATTCATTCATTCATTTGACTTCAATGTTAACTTCTGAATTGTCTCCCTCGAGTCTTGAAAGACTGTTCTATTTTGTTGTTGCTGCTGTCGTTTTTTAATCTTCACCTTAATTAGAATTCCAGATGGTGATTCAAAAAGGACCTCAGGCATTCCCCACAGGGCGTTTAATTATTGCTTTGTGAGGTGAAAAATTTAACACAGAATCTTAGTAAGATCCCTTTTTTTTTTTTTTTTTTGAGGATACCTGCTATGAGAAATCTCAGGAGGACGAGTCAACTTAGAGAAGGAGGGTAAAATGTTTTCTGGGACTTCAGCAGGAGGGGTCTGTCAAAGTTCAGCTGGTTTTGGAAACAGAGGAATTGTTCTTGAGGATTAGCGGCCCTAGCGTGAGGAATCTGGATTTTACCTAGAATGGTGGAGAGGAACAGACGAAATAAAGTCCTACGCAAGAGGAGGGGGACCAGAAGAGCTATGCAGGACAAACACCTGCCAGGTCGTCAGTGGAAAATTCCCACTTGCGATCACTTTTCTTGGTCAACAGGCGTACTGAGTCTCATGTCTTGGTTTGACCATATCGTGTTCAGTTCACTATACTACCGACGATTGCTATCTCAGACTCTAGTGATGACAGGCATCAAGGCTTCTCGTGACTTTTGCCTTTGCAGTTTAATTCCAATGATTTGGTAAGGGAGTAATTACACAGAGAATATGGTCAATGGCTGTGGAAACCAATATCAGCATAAGATTTATTAGAAAGCTTTGAGCAGCACCTCTCAGTACTTACGAGACTGGCTGTTATGGACTGCATGTTTATGTCCCCACAAAATTTATATGTCGAAACCCTAATGCCCAAAGTGATGGTATTTGGAGCTAGGGCCTTAGGGAAGTAGTCAGATCATGAGGGTGGAGCCCTCGTGATGGGATTCACGCCCTGATAAGAAGGGACTTGAGAGAGCCTGTTTTTCCTTCTGTTCTCCACCCCGTGAGGACACAGAAGGAAGGCAGACATCGACAAGCTAGGAAGAGGGCCCCCACCAAGAGCCTGTCCATGCTGGCACCCTAATATTGGGCTTCCAGCCTCCAAAACTGTGAAAAATAAATGTTTGTTTAAACTGTCCCGTCTATGTCATTCTGTTACAGCAGCCTGAACTGAGACCCTGGCCCACCTGGGATTAGGCAGGAAAACAAATCTCACCCCCACTCTGAGTCCGTGGAGAAATGAGATTTGATATTATCAGGTTTGTTAACACTTTCTTTGTTCATCCTCCTTATTTACCCAAAGTAACAAAGATTAGGGAAAGAAACGTTAAGAATTTCACTTTAGCAACAAAAATTTTAACAGAGAGAGAAGAGACAGCCAAGAAAGAGAGGAAAAAGAGACAAAGAAGGGGGTGGAAGTCGGTGAATCACGGTGCGCAGGATCCTGGTTCCAAGGTCTCAGGTAGAACCTGCTCACTTCCAGCCACCTGCTGCCGCATCTGAGGCTCTCGGGGAAATGGCCTCCTTCGTGATGTCTGCTGTTTCTGATAAAGTCCCTACCAACGATGCTCAAAAGCAGTCTTATGCTGGTATCATTTCCAATAACTCAGATCTCTGGGATGAAGGTCACACAGGGATTCCTGTGGTTTATCTCCGGGAAAAGCTGCCTGGACCTGTTGATTTTAAAATTGGATATTCTGCATTAATCCTTTATAACCTTTTGACTTTGTCTTAGTCTGTTGTGTGCTGCTATAGCAGAATACCACAGACTGGATAATTTAATGAACAGAAATTTATTGGTTCACAGTTCTGGAGGCTGGGAGGTCTGGGACCGAGGGGCCAGTATCTGGTGTCATCAGTGGTGGAAGGTGGAAAGGTAAGAGCAGGTGAAAGAGAAAAAGAGAGGGCCAACTCTCTCTTTTAGAACCATGAGGGTGGAGCCCTCATGGCCTGATCACTTCTTAAATGTGACCCTTTTTTTTTTTTTTTTGAGACAGAGTCTCACTCTGTTGCCCGGGCTAGAGTGCCGTGGTGTCAGCCTAGCTCACAGCAACCTCAAACTCCTGGGCTCAAGCGATCCTTCTGCCTCAGCCTCCCGAGTAGCTGGGACTACAGGCATGTGCCACCATGCCCAGCTAATTTTTATATATATATATATATTTTTAGTTGTCCAGATTATTTCTTTTCTATTTTTTTAGCAGAGATGGGGTCTCGCTCTTGCTCAGGCTGGTCTCGAACTCCTGACCTCGAGCGATCCACCCACCTTGGCCTCCTGGAGTGCTAGGATTCCAGGTGTGAGCCACCGGGCCCTGCCTGTGACCCTTTTTAATCCTGTTACAACAGCAGTTGAACTTCAACATGAGTTTTGAAGGGGACAAATATTCAAACCATGGCAGCCATATTGGACTTTAAAAGAGCAGAATGAAGGATGAGGTGAGACCCACAGACACACGGGGTGTTCAGTGACAGCCCAGGTGGGGATTGTCTATGAGGTCTTGTCGGAGTGACCCCAGTGGCCACAAGAGCTAAAGGCAAAGCCTTTGACTGTAGCAACTGAACTGGTACTTTTACAACTTACTGTTTATTCATTCAGTTTTGTCTGAGAGTGCAGATGGTAAGGGTAGCTAAGCTTATGGATGACAGAGCCTTAGAGAGTTCTTTAATTACTGTTCCAGTGAATTAGGTGCTTCTATCACTAGACAAATTTGGTGGGTTTTCCTAAAGTGACAAACATAAAAACTAAGTTTTTATGCTACCATCAGAGCATTTCTTTACAATAAGACATGACTTCTACCCAATTAGAAAACACAGACAGTATAATAACATATTTATAACATCACAAGAAAGAAAATTAATTTGGATCTATTTGGAGAGATGGGCATATATTAATATTAACAGGTTTAACTCAATGTTCCATGTTTATAGTTTTCCCAGGAGTACGGTTTGAACTGATGGATCGTGTCCCAGGGACATCCTCTGAAATCTTATGGAAGATCCCTCTCAAATGCTTATGAAAGACTGTGGTATAATAAAAAATATGTATTTGGTCTTTGTCCCCAGTGCAGGTTGTGCCTTCACCACATCTGGCAAAATTGGGATTAACGATGAATGCAACTATGTTGCCTCATGGGAGAAATAGCCCGCTAGCTCTGTACCTACATAACCCCACCCTGTGTGAATGTGTGGTGGTTTACAAATGATGGCTTATTCTTGATAAGTAACGTTTAAATCATAGTTATAGAGCCAGATAAAAGGATAGCTTAATTAAATTGCCTGATTAATGGTTGCCTTCTGCTTCTGTGAATTCGCTTGCTTAAAATTGTAATCGGTTTTTTGTCTATGCTCTGGCTCCAGGGTGCGGTGGAGCAAATAGTTCCCATAACTCTGTATCACTGTAACCCTGACTTCACTGCCCGCCTTTGTTCCCTGGACACCTGCTTTATATCGCGTAGCCTCCCCAAAAGATGCTCAAGGCCTAATTGCCTCAAGAATGCAACTCCCGAGTAATATGCAGCTGGGAAATTGTCCTTTGTTTAATCTGTAACTTAGAATGTGCTGTACTTCAAGGTTAGGCGCCAGAGATCTATGGGGCACCCTCCCATGACTCT
>RJWJ010023766.1:0-25492 GCA_004363605.1 Indri indri | reverse complement strand
CACAAGCCCCTTACTCCAAGGACCTCACCTTCACAGGTGTCTGTGACCTGCAATCTCACTCATCCGAAGGCACGTGGCTGATCTGACTGTCCCAGAGACTGACTGACAGAAAGACCTAAAAGCTGGGCTGCACCCAGAGGTGCATGGCCAACCATGTCAGGAGCACCCTGGCTGAGCCAGGCCCCTTCCTGTCTCAGCAGGTGGGATGTAGGAAGCTCCTGGGCCAAGTACCCTCCACTCACTGCCGTGAGGCATTGGGACAGGTAGGCTTGACCCACACCCTGCAGACCTGCCTCCAGGGCAAAGAGAATCTCACCTTAGTCTCACCTGGGCTGCAATCTACAGGGTTGAGTTCCAGGTTATTTCAATGGGAGTGAATGGATCATGAGGTGGGATAGCCCCATGTGGATATTCTGTACATGCCCACGTGGGAAGGAGATGCCCAAGTAGAGGCAGCCAGAATTCTGACTCCCTGGCAGCAGGGCTCTAGGCCGGGTGTCTGTGCAGTTAGGCCTGGAAGGAGGGAGACAGCAGCGGCAGCAGCCGACAGGGGGCAGCATGACTAGAGCAAGCTGCCCGGGACCTCAGCTGGGTGGAGGGGCTTCCTCTCCTCCATCCACCAGGCCGGTCAGGGCCCCTAGGGGTTTCTGGCCTTTAACTTACCCTACCCTCTTCTTCCCAGTCCCTCCCCTCCATTGTTTGTCTTCTAGAAATGGGCATTTGGCTAGGCATGTCCCCTGGCCGCCCCATCCTAACCATCCATAAGTTGGGACTTCCTTCTGTAGAGGCTGTGCACATCCCATGATGGTTTTCTGGCCTGGCTGAGGGAAAGAGGAAATTCACACACCAGCAGCTTTCAACTAAAGGAACTGTTCTAGTTTAAGGGTCTCAAGTGTTTTCTTCCAAGACAAGTCTTGCACCTTCCTGTGGCCCTGTTGTTCCGGAGCCTGGTTAGAGCCAGGCACACCAGCAGGTGAAGGCACAGATGGCTTCCAGCCTCATCATGGGCTCAGGAGAGAGAAGGCTACCTGTGCCCTGGCCAGACTCCTGCCGAGTTCACGGGATGTCCATCCTCACCTCGGCTACACTCACGCGCACGGAGGCTCCTTGCAAGCTCTAGCCAGTGGATGCGGTAGCCCTGGCTCTTATTAAGATTGACAGTCTGAACCAGTCCACACAGGGGTTTTTATGCATTCGCTTCTGGGGAAGCCTGGCTCTGTTGCTCCCTTCACAAAAGGGTCTCTAGGCTGGGGTTCCTGAGCTGGGGAGTGAGAGGCAAGAGCCCCACTATGCTGCAGTCCTCTGGACTCCCTCAAGTGCAGGTACGTACAGAACATTGCCTAGCCCCCACAGGCCTTTCCAAGTCTGACCCACTGGAGGGGGCACCCATCACAGAATTGGAGACGACAGATTGCCACCCATGTATGGAAGGGAACTTCCAGACTGCTGTCAGCAGGATGCCTTGGTTGGGGGGGAAGTGTGCCTTGTGTCATCTCTGCCTGACCTGAACGGATCCTTCATTCCTGTTACTTCCTCCATCCTGGTGCTCAGCTGACCAGCAGAGATGGCAGGGAGGTTACTGCGCATGGTGGGGGTTGGAACGCAGGGGAGAAAAGCTGCAGCTGGGCCTCCACTTTGGAGTATGTGTCAGTTCTTCCCCCCATCCCTTTTACCCGCTCTGGGACCCTGAGGCTAACTCCGCAGACCCGACTGTGGGTGCTCAGCCCCCAGCACACCCAGAGACCAGTCCGCATGGGCCCTGGGAGCCTCTAGCTGGAGGGGAAGCCTATGCCCCTTACCAGGTCATTGCTTCCCAACTCACACCCTATGTTATGTTCTCTGCTCACGATGTCAGACCTTGGGACATTAGCAATAACATAATCCAGGAATTAAGTTCCAGTTCTGCTGATGGACAGATTGTAGCAGGTGCCTGAACCCTCTGAAAGTAGATGCAAAGATCTTAATCTGTGTATTGTCTTGGGACAAGACTAGGGCCTTTCTCTTCTTTTCTTTCTTTTGTTGGTTGGTCAGGCTAGAGGGCAGTGGTGTGATCATGTTTCACTGTAACCTCAAATTCCTGGGACTAAGTGATCCTCCTGCCACAACCTCCCAAGTAGCTAGGACTGCAGGTTCACACCCGGCTAATTTTTAAAACATTTTTTTTTGTAGAAATGGAGTCTCACTATGTTGCCCAGGCTAGTCCTGAACTCCTGGCCTCAAGTGATCCTCCCACCTCAGCCTCCCTGAGTGCTGGGATTACAAGCATGAGTCACCACACCTGGTCAGGCCTAGGCCTTTCATGGGAGACTTAAAATATTCCATAACTCTAAAAATGTTGTCAGAACCACTGATTTAGTGCAACCTTTACTCTCCCCCTTTTAAAAACCATCCTGGCACCTGTTCTTTGTGTAGACTGTCAGGTAAAGGCTGGGAAGTCTGTGCAGAGAGGGCAAGGAGGTGGACCCACAGGGGAGCTGATTTCTCTGTGCTTCTTGGCACAAAATGAGCAAGATGAACTTGATTAGCGTTTCTGGTTTTGTGTGAGATGGAGGAATCCAGTTTCCAGAGCTCAGTAAGCACATAGCCCATAGGACCCAAGGGTGAGGGCGAATCAGGGCAGCGGCATGCGGGCTCCTCACAGCTTCAGTTCAGGCTCACATGGTCTCACACCTTGTTCCTGCCCCCCGGGTTGTGCCCCCCGGATGGGACCTCTTCTTGGCTACTGCATTCTCCCTGCTATTTAGCTCTCTAGCCTCTTTGAGGTTTCACCACCACCCCACTACACAAGAGAATGAACTTAGGTCTACAAAAGGAAAAGCAACTTGGCCAGGATCAAACAGAGGCAGGGTGAGAACCAGACCCAAGACTCCCCGCATTAGCCCAGCGCTTCTCCCACAGCCCCTACACAGAACATCGCCAAACACACGGTGCAAGGTGCCCGTGAAGCGACGGGCCGGCCTCTGGACAGTCGTGAAGAGTCCTCTTTCTCAGCAATCACCTGTCATGTGAAGCTGCTGCCTCGCAGTGGTTTATTAGGGCATCTGAGGAAACACTGGCTTAAGTGGAGCCGCATCCCAAGCCCTTCACCACAGCCTTCCCCAGGCTGGGAACGTGAGCCCCGAACTGAGCCAGGCAGAAAGCGATCGGGCCTGGCGCCGCGCCACCGCCCTATTGGGTTCACAGCAGTACCTGCCAGCCCCGCTGGGACTCCTCAATCATGCAAAGCAGCTCTGGCTCCTGGAAACTCTGGAATTGTCATCCACTCGGCCCCCAGCACGGAAATGAACCCAGGTGAATAGGTGGGACGTGAGAATCAGCTCAGGAAGGGCGGTGCAGGCAGGGCAGGGGAAAGCACTGTCTCCTTTATTGAACATCTGCAGGGGGCACTCAGCACTCAGCACTGCCCAGGCAGCCAGAGGAGGAAAAAGCAGGAGATGAGGGCAGGGGAGTAGCGGGCAGGGATCTGCCCACCCTCATTTCCAGTCCTTGAAGAATTGCTTGAAGATGGGACTCTCACGGCCCTGGGGCAGAATCTCCACCTGCAAGGACAGTGGGGGACAAGTATGGTTCAGGAGGTTGTCACCTCTGCCTCCACCAGGGAGGACAGGGAGGCGGGTGTCGGGCACCCGGCCTGAGTCCATGTGCGTCCAGGCCAGGGCGGCTCCTCCAGGTGGGCAAGATTACAGGGACAGAGACAGGAATTGCTTCAAGGACGTGGGTGCACAGTTTGATGGGATGCCACCAACTATAGTTGAGCTATAACTAAGCTTTGTCAGCTCCCCGCAAAATGACTTGTAGAGCCACTGTACTGGGGCCAGGGAGTGGCACCAGCCAAGGGTGGGGGTGACACTAGCCAGGACAGGTGGCCCAGAAGAGGTGCACAGCTGTCCAAAGGCACACCCAGTTCTCTAGGCACCCAGGAGAGTGCTGCTCAAAATCCTCTGAAAATAGTATGTACGCATCTTTAAATTTTGGAAGATTGAGAAGGGCTCTTCCACTAGATGGGTCTGAGAGAAAGGCCTGATTGTTCCTGGTGGTGCCCGAGGCTCTCGTGCCCTTCCTGGCCAGTCTGAGGGGTGGGAGGCCACAGGCAGAGCCCTAGAGGAGGGTTGGGGGCACAGGCGTCTCCTCACCTGAGTGTGTGGGGCGTACCGCATGCGGGAGATGAAGCCCTCGGCCACTTGGAGGGCTGCCTGCCGCTCCTTCTCGTTAGCTTTTCGCCCTGGATCATAGGAGGGAGAGTTTAAAAAAGAGCAGGGACCCTCTCCAGCCCCCGTTCCATTTTTCTTGAGGGAATTTAAGCGGGCCCATGCAACAGCTGGCAATTTTAAAAATAAATGTACCAAGAGGTCTCAGGAATGTTGAGGGGCTCTTTGGAGGTGGAAGTCAGCCCCTTAAGACTCTTCCCAAACTGGCAGCACCGAGCTAGATGAAAACTCTTCTTCTGCCTGGATCTGATCAGCAAAACCTGCTCTGACCGGGGCCCCATGGATATTTCAGGGAGAATGGATGTCCTCCCTAGCATCAAACTCTGAGCCCAGGGACCCCCTCCCCACCAGAACCCCTTGTGTCTTCCATCCATAATTGTACTGTTACCAAGCCTTTGGTTTTTTTTAAAACTAAATAGGACAAAGGGTGCAATTGATTATGAAGGTGAACTTACTCCCCTAATGTCAGCAAGCTGGCCTAATGGTTACACTAACAAAGCACTTATAAAGATGAAAATTCCCATGTAATCCATTCACTTGTGCAGGCAGTCCCATGAACACAACCTGGGCTCCAGTTCCAGGCATTTTCCCAAAGAAACAATGCTATGATCGGTGGTTGGCTCTCCCACCAGCTACGAAAATCCCATGAACTACAATGCATCTGAAATTAATATGCTGTATTGTGGTATCATGGATCAGTCCAGCCACACCCCTACCCATGAGATACTTCTCTTCCTGGCCTCCCAAGTTTCCTGTTTCTCCTCTGGTTTCTCTTTCCATGCCATTCGGTTCCTTGCTTGGGGTTATACAGGCTTCCGTGGACCTATGGGAACCCCTCTCTGCTACGCACTGGTTCCATGGGGTATGCACCCCCCGGCAGGAGGGAAAAGGCAGCCCCAGCAGCACAAGGCTCTCTCTTCCCACTCTGCCCCTGAGAGACCCGCCCGCACTGCCCCGCGCTGCACGCCCCTCCGTTTCACCTCTCTGCTGAGTTTAGGAGGCAACAGTATAGAATTGCCTGGTAGCTGCTATCCATATAGACACCTTACTACTTCTCTGTCTTCCTGACCAGGCTGGGGGCTGGCAATTTCTGGGCTTGGTTGACCCCACAACTATTTATTGAGCAAATGCTATTTCCGTCAAGACCCTACAGAGGCTCAGAGCAAGTTTATTTCATTTTCAAATAGTCAAACCAAGCCGAACAGGCTTTTGCACAACAGTGTTTCTGTTTCTAGAAGATATAGTCTTTTGGAAAAACAAGTTCTACAAGTTTATCACCCACTGCATAAATTGATATTTAATTTATCTACAATTTGTCTCTATTGCACCTTCCGGCAGAATCCCAGGATCAGGGGTCCCAGCAGCCCTGAAGGCCTAGGACCAGTCTAGGACAGTGGTTCTCAAAAGTGTGGTCCTTGGAACCAACAGCTTAGGCATCCCCTGGAACCTTGCTAGAAATGCATGTTCTTGGCCCCACCCCAGACCGAGTAATGCAGAGCCTCTGGGGGCGGGGCCCAGCACTCTGTTTGAACAGGCCCTGGGGTGACTCTGAGGCTTCCTGGCAGTTCAGAGTCATGGTCTACAATTTAAGGAATGGGAACAGCAAAGGGAAACCCCCCCATCCCGGAGCATGCGGGCTCCCCAAGGCCATCTTTTCCAAGCCTGGGGCAGGCCGAGCCCAGCAATGAGGAGCCTGCTGGGGCCAGAGCAGCTGCAGGCATCTCAGGCTGGTGTGGAGGAGCCACACATACCCTTCCAGATGTAGATCTTGCCACAGAGCCCGTTGTCCAGCACGAAACAGTCGTCGGGTATCAGCAGCTCGAGGGCAAAGGGGCTGGAGTCGGCCACCTTGGTGAGGTTCATCTGTCCAGTGGCATCAGAGACCTGGGGAGGAAGGGCAGCGCCGGATCTCACACTGCAGCTGAGGAGGGGGCTGCCCGGTCCTCCTCAGCTCCCTCCCACTCTGCCCACCGCCCAGGCCCTGAAAGCAAATCTGAGGCAGCCCCCACCCCCTCCCAACACCCCCAATTCCTACAGTACAGAGACCCTGAGTCCATTTAGAAATTAAGTGGATTCCAAATTACAAATAAATGCACAGAATCCAAAAAAATAAAGCTCAGTATTGGCCTCAAACCTTCACCAGGAAGGGGCCAAAAGTGAAGTGGCATTTATCTCCTCCGGGGGCCTGCCGTCCACCCACCTCCCATCCTCCTCTCCTCCAAGCCCTGCGTAAACCTCCCCACCGCCTTCTCCTCCCCTGCAGCCCTGCATGCAGCCAGCTGTGCTGTGCAGGCTGCCACCCATCCCCTGCCTGGTCCCAGGGCAGGCCTGGGGTGCCCACCTTATACAGAGCAGCGGCCTGGGCATTTGTCTGGTCAGCTGTGAGGTCTTCCTCAGGGTTGCCCTCCTTCAGAGCAGGCTTGGGGCCCAGGACCTGAAGGCACCAGAGCAGGCCAGGTTACAGGGATTCTTACCCCCGAACTCCCCAAACCGTCATGGCCAGGGCCACCACCTCTGGTGGGGCAAACTGTCCTGCACTAGGGCACCCAGCAGAGGTGAGTGAGGGCTGGGTCCAGCCGGCCCCCCAGCCAGGCTGCTGAGCCCTGAGGACAAGCATCTACCCAGAGGGGGCAGCCTGTGAGCTAGCCACAGCCCTGGGCAGTGCCCAGGCACCCCCCGCCACCCTCCACCAGCCACCCTCATGCCCCCAGCTCATCGCTGACTCTTGGCCACTTCCAGGCATTGGCTCCCAGCTGCCCACTCCAACATCCCCCAACCTGGATCATCTCGGCCGGCTCCTCCCCATCAGTGATGATCTCCACCTGGGCCTTGCCCTGTCGCTCACTGTCCCGTATGGCCAGCGCCAGGTCCCTGGCCTTGTTGCGCTCCAGGATGTTGGACTTTCCACCACACCAGGTGAAGATGTTCTGGAGGGAAGCAGGGAAGCCAGGTCAGAGCTGGCTGCTGCGTCCTGCCTCTGCTCAGAGGACGGGCCCCCAGCTCTGCCTCTCTTCCCTGAAGAACTGTCCCCTGAGGCAGGACAATCAGGAAGGCAGGGCACACCGCAGAGGGCTCTCTGAGAATGGCCATGACCACGCCCTGCAAGAGTGTCTCTCTGCCCACCTGCCATCTCTTGCCCTCTTATTTTTCTCCACATCACTCATTGCCTTATATTTCAATGTCTTTATCTTGTTTAGAACCTGTCTCCCCTGACTAGAAATAAGCTTCATTACAGCATTACTTGTTCACTGCTGGGTGCCCACTGCTAAAACAGAGCCTGGTCTGTATTTAGGCACAAAATAAGTATTTACTGAATGGGTGAGTGGGTGAGTGGCATCCTTGAGCTGAGCACCTCACACTCCTACCTGAAACCCTGCGGACAGACCCTCCTCACCTCCCCTGCCCTGGCAATAGCAAGGCAGCAGAGTCCCCCTTACAAACAGCTCCTGACTGATCTTCCTGGCTGAAATCTTCAGCACCACAAGGTGCAGTCCACGCTCCTCAGCCAAACATGTGATCTCATGTCCTGGGGCTCACCCTCCTTAGCAATTTCACTCCCCTGCTCCTGTTCCCACGCGGGTCCCCGTCACACTCGACCCCTCCCTGCTGTCTACATGCATGTCTGCACCTCTCCCCACCTTGGTGCCTCAGCTCGCCTGCTCCCTTTGCCTGGAACAGCATTTCCCTTCTGCGAAGGTCTAGTGCGATGACACCTTCCTGGGACAGCTGGCTTCAGGTCAGGCCAATAGGCCCTCTCTGCCCCGAGGCCCCCCCAGCACATGGCTACGGCCCGCCTGAGAGCTCTCGTCACATCCCACCGTGTGTTGTGGAAAGTGACCAGCCCATCTTGGCTGCCTCTCCAGAGTGAGCTTTTATGTTCCCTGTGCTGGCTCAGGGAAGGTATCATAGATCCACAGAATGAACAGATAAGTGAATGCATTAATGAATGGTCTGGCAGGCTGCAAACACAAAGCAAGAAAGGCTTCCAAGAGAAGAAGGGAGTAAGCTCCCGAGTGTTAGAAGCAATGGCTAGACATCAGAGGGAAGCTGGTTTCTGTCCTTGCAAATATAGGGGTGTTTTCCAATGGCTGGAGCGGTCCCAGTTGGAATGGACTGACAGCTTCTTGGCCTCTCTCTCCCTTTCCTGGCATCCTGGTTCCCCGCCCTTGTAAAGGATGGCACCGACACAGAGCACTCGGGCTGGCTGGCCTGCCCACCTGGCCCAGGTCCAAGATGAAGCAGTCCCCGGTGTTGAAGCTGTCCCAGCTCAGCGCCCGCTCGGTGGCACGGATGTTCTTCTTCCCCTTCACCTGGTAGAGTTTCTTGATAGCCGCTGGGGTGCCTGGGGACGTCTTGTGAAAGGCTGACTCCACACCGCCTTCCTGCAGCCCAGATGGCCCGGCTGAGTGCACTGACAGGGAGCCCGGAGCCCTCCGTCCCCAATCCCATTGGGAGACAGACAGAAAGGTGGGGACCCAGCCCTGAGGACACCCGGAACTTCCACAGATTAAGAAGTAGCTGGAAGGCGGGCTGGCTCTGAGAGAAGCAGCAGGGTAGGGGTGCCTGGAGGTGGGCTCTGACCTGGTACTTGAGGCCATGTGGGAAGTAGCTCATGAAGAGGTCGGACTCATTGCCCTGCACCTCGCGGTGCTGCACAGGCCGCTCCCCAAGCAGGGTGTTGAGGTGCACAGCCAGCACAGCGCAGGCCCCCTGCTCATCCCGGGACGACTGCTGGCCTGGGACAGGTGGGAGGTGACAGGGCAAGGCCCTTGAGACCCATGCCACCCCCCACCCCTGCCCTGGGCCAGACCCCTACCCATCCCAACCCCCTTACCTATCCACAGGTGCAGATGGGAGAGCTCTTCCGGGCCATTGTGCAGCACTAGGTAGGAGTCCCCGGAGAAGAAGACACCCTGGTTCTCTGGTGCTACAGGCACTGGCTTCAGCTTCTCCACCCGCCATACGTGCAGGCCGGGGTTCTGCACCGAGCCCGGGAATGGGGAGCCACTGTGGGAAGACAGAGGGTTGGCAGTGGCCTCATGGGTGCCAGCACAGAGACGGGGGCAGGCCTGGGGGCTGGGGTCGAGGAGAGCAGTGAGGAGGGGCAGCTCTTGGACGTGAAGAAGGGGAAGGCAAAAAGGAGATGGGTCTACAGCCTACCTCTGGGGGATGGGTGAGTACATGCTGTTTGCTGATCTGGAAAGACAGGAGAAGCCATTATTACTACAAATGCCATAACAACCACCTCTGACGCTGGTCTGGGGAGGCCCTTCCACATAGGCAAGTACTTTCATATTTATCAACTACTTCACCTTCAGGAGCCCAAGAGGAGATTATCCCTGGTTCCATTATGCAGGCAAAGAAAATGAGGCTCAGAGAGTCCAAGTTCAAAGCCACACAGCTAGTCAGTGGCTCATAGAAGCCAAGTCTCTTACCCCTGGGCTGGTGTATTCCCCCTGCCATGACCTCTCAGCCACACCTCTTTCTGCTTCAGATGCCCTAACTTTGGGTATTGTATGAGGCTGGGATGCAGCTCTTTAAGCAAGAACGCTTGTATTAGAAAAGCCTAAAGTCAAGGACTTAAGCTTCCACCATTAAAAAAAAAAACAAAAAAAAAACACCGCAGGATAAGGAAAAGCAAATGAAATCCAAAATAATCAGAAGAAAGTAAATAATAAAAATAAGAGCAGAAATTAATAAATAGAAAGAAAATCAATAAAGCTGGTTTATAAAAAAATCAATAAAATTGATAAACTTTTAGACAAAGTGATTAGGAGAAAGAGAAAACACAAATTTCCAATGTGGAAGCTACACAGGTGACATCATTATAGATTCTACAGATATTAAAAGGAAAAAGGGGCTGGGCAAGGTAACACCAATTGCACTCTACCCGGGGCGACAGAGCGAGACTCTGTGTCAAAAAAAAAAAAGGATAAAGGGAATATCACAAAAATTTCATGCCAATATATTCAGCCACTTATATGAAATGGGCAAATTCCTTGAAAGATATAAATTATGAAAGCTCATTCAAGAAGAAATAGATTCCCAAATAGTGGTAATATCTATTAAAGAAATTAAATTTGTAGTAAAAAAACTTTCCACCAAAATTAAAAGAAAAATCCACATACAGATGGCTTCATTGGTAAATTCTACCAAAAATTTAAGGAAGACATAATACCAATTGTACAAACTCTTCCAGAAAATAGAAGAGGAGGAAACACTTCCCAATTCATCCTATACTGCCGGCACTCTTGCAATAAAAAAGCAGACAAATATGTTATAAGAAAAGAAAAATCACAGACCACTATCCCTCATGAATAGACACAAAAATATCCACAAACACAAAAATATTAACAAAATTTTAGCAAATAAATAAGATATAAAAAGAATAAACTGTGATGACCAAATGAGGTTTACCCCAGGAATGCAAGGTTGGTTTAACATCTGAAAATCAGGGTGACTATAGCTAATAAAAATGCAGCATATATTCCAGGATAGAAGATTTTGAAAGTTATCACCACAAAGAAATGATAAATGTTTAAAGTGATGGACATTAATATAATGGATCCCTATATTAATACAATGTATACGTGCATTGAAACATTGCACTCTACCCCATCAATATGTACAATTATTATGTGTTAATCATAAACTAAAAAGAAATAAATCAAGCAGATCACAATACAAAAAATCTGAAAAATCAATGCTATCCATCCTATTAACAAACATACGTGCATATGTGTGTGTGTATAATCACCTCAATAGACGCAGAAAAAACATTTAGCTAAATTCCGCATCCATTCCTGATTTTAAAAACTTTCAGCAAACTAGGAATACAAGGAAATTTCCTTAACCTGATAAAAGGCATCTACAAAAAATAATAATAATAATAAATAAAAAAATACCAAAAAACCCCAGAAAAAATACCAAAAGACCTTCAGCTAATATTATACTTAATGGCAGCTCTAATTCTAAATTCCCTCCCTGGGGGAGTTTCACCCATTCCCAGGCATTGGCCATCATTTTTGTATGCCCAGCTCCCCTCAGATGTCGGAATGATGAACATCATCTTTATTCTGTAGGTCAGCGGGAGCAACCTTTTTTGGACAAGAGTTATTCAGGGGGAAAAAAGTGCTAAAGGCAAGCATTTTAAAAAATATATGACCTTTTTTTAAAAATTCAGAAAATGCAGCAGCTACAGCTTCACTCACTGTCTCTTCCATAGGTTCGCATGACTAGAGGGTTTCTTTTTTTTTGGCTTAAAATGCAGAGGCCGCATAACCAGCAAGCACGTCATCCATAATCCAATTCATGCTGTGCATCCATCCACACAGGGCTTGTGTAAGGTGAGCCCCAGCGGTGCACGGTAAGGGCTTGGGGAATTCGAGGGTGAGAAATGCAAGTTGGCACCATTAGGAAAATTCTTGGGGGAAGCAGGGGCAGCAGGAGAGCAGGAGGGAAAGCACAGTCTTTGGGGAGGTGAATGGCAGAGCAGCGGGTGTTGAGTCTGAGTAGGAAAGAAAGAGGGGGCGGTCAAGAGCAGAGAAAATGGATGTGAAGTGCCATGTGAATTATGACTTTCTTTTTCCTTTCGCAACCTACAAAATCGTGGAAGGCATTTCTTGGCACCACACTCCGGAAGTGGGAAGGCAGTGGGGGGAGGTTTGGGGAAGGAAACCTTTACTGTTTCTCCATCCCACAGCGGATCACATGCTGTGCCCACATCCCCTGCAAGAGGCAGCCCAGCCTGTGACTCAGGACTGAAGTGGTGAAGTGGCCGCCCCCAGCTCACGCCAGCGGGCAGAGCTCAGGAATGACACGCAGAGTGAGCCAATTGTCAGCTTTAAGATTTTGCATTCTGTGTTACTGAAGCAAGAGCTCAGGCCCTAACTCAAAATCAGGCAGCCCACATGCCACGGCTGCAAGCCCCGGAGAGCCACTGCAGGGTTTGATGAAAGGGGTCTGGCTGCCTGCCCTTCATCGCCCTGGCTGCCCATTAGAACTACCTTGGGCCTTATAAAAGCCTAGGCGCTGACAAAGATTTTTTGTTTGGCTGAACTTTAATCAGGTTTCTGAACCTTCTCCCAGGCCCATCTGTAAATTTCCTTATAAAATTCAGTTTTAGCAAAAGAACCCTTCTAAGTCAGTTTAGCCAGAACCCCCTACCCAACCCATGATATCTGATCATCCTTGCTATCTGATCAGATTCCTCATCCTCCACCGTCCCCCAGGTGATGTCTGATCACTCAGCCTGTCTTCAGCAAGAATCCTGTTAGGTCAGTTTAGCCAGATCCGCCCCCTACACACACACATACTTTTTTTTTCTTTTAAAGACCTTTGAGCGAGGTAACCAGATCCCCCTTATCCCTGACATTTCCTCTTAGTAATTTTCCATCCACTGACCCCCACCCTGCTCCTTGCCTATAAATTTCCACTCGCCCATGCTGTACTTGGAGTTGGAGTTAAGCCCAAACTCTCTTCTACTGCAAGAAGCTGTTGCAGTGGTCCCTATGCCTCTAGTGATGGTCCTGAATAAAGGAAGAGACTTTTATTCAGGACCATTATGATAGGGTCATTGAATAATTTTGTCTTTAGCAGTGCCCATGCTCTGGTCTGGAGAGCCTCATTCCACATGTGTTCAAAGTGATCCAGGTAGTGCCAGTAAATTCTGCCCAGAACAAAGTCTCAGGCTTGCCTGCCCGTTAGAACTCTCCGGGGGGGCTTTTGAAAAACCCCAGTGCCTAGGCCCCATACTAGATGCCCTGGGTGGAGCCTGGATTTCAGTGTTTGAGATGCCCCAGGTGACTCCAACACTTTGGGCTGAAACTCCTGCTGCCCCATTAGATCTTTGCCCCACGGCCTTCTGTTCCCAGCTCCTGGGGAAGGGTCCACCGTGACCTCTGGCCTTTCATTCTTCCCCCATCCCAGCCCTTCCACCCAAGCCCACGGCTCCTCCAGCCTCCTCAGTGCCCAGCTTCACCCTCACATCCTTCAAAGCTCCACCATCCCTCTAGGCCCATATCAAGCCCCAGCCGTTGGAGGAAACTTCCAGGATACTTAGTGGCCTCAGCCTTCTCGGGCAGTTCTCCCAGCCCTCTCACCTGGGAGCATGCCCTTCAGCCCCTGCTCGAAGGCTGTTTTATAGCATGACCTGACTGCTTCATTTTTGACTAAAACAGGGTACACCTGATGCCTCTGTGTTCCCAAAGCAGCCCCCTACAGAGTCTATTCAATTCTACTCAAGGTCTGTGCTGGGAACTTGGCCTGGGGAAGTGGGGTGCACAGAGACAAAGAAGAACAACCTGTGTCTCATGGTGTAGCTGGAAGGTCCAGTGAAGCAGAGACCCACCACACCCAGTGAAACGCATACAAACTTCCTCTAGATGGAATGTCACTGGATCACAGAAGTCAGCATTAGAAGGAGCCTAAGCTCTTTTTTATTTTTTGAGACAGTCTTGCTTTGTTGCCCAGGCTAGAGTGAGTGTCGTGGCGTCAGGCTAGAGTGAGTGTCGTGGCGTCAGCCTAGCTCACAGCAACCTCAAACTCCTGAGCTCAAGGGATCCTCCTGCCTCAGCTTCCTAAGTGGCTGGGACTAAAGGCATGCACCACCATGCTCAGCTAATATTTTCTATTTTTAGTAGAGACAGGGTCTCACTCTTGCTGAAGCTGTTGTCGAACTCCTGACTTCAAGAGATTCTCCTGCCTTGGCCTCCCAGAGTGCTAAGATTACAGGCATGAGCCACCACACCTGCCCAAGCCTAAATTCTTATCTAGTCCTGCTCTGCATCCACCTCCCAACACATACCCATACACTCACATTACAGAAATCTCTTTTATAGCACCCCTCGCCATCCTCTTCTTCTTATTATTATTTTTAGAGACAGGGTCTCACTCTGTAGCTCATGCTGGAGTGCAATGGCACAATCATAGCTCACTGCAACCTCAAACTCCTGGGCTCCAGTGATCCTTCTGCTTCAGCTTCCCAAGTAGTTGGGACACCCAGCTAAATTTTTTTCATTCGTTTTTAGAGACAAGGTCTCGATATGTTGCCCAGGCTGGACTCTAACTCTTCGCCTCAATCAGTCCTCCCACCTCATCCTCCCAAGTTGCTGGGATTACAGGTATGAGCCAACACACCTGGCTGCCATCTTCTTCTTGAACACTTTTGATGGCGAACTCACCAGTGCACAAGGCAGCCTCTCCTACACCTCTGTTAAAGCCTTGACTTTTTCCCATTCTGCCATAGTTCGGTGAGTTACGGATGTGCCTGTCTCTCCTACTAGACTATAGGAACTGTATTTTGCTTCTCTGGATCTAGCTGGAACCTCATGCAGGTGCTCAAAGAATGCATTTGAGTAACTGGACTTGCTGGGTTCCAATTATTAGACCAGATGGAACCTAAGGGATAGCCCAGGATTTCAACAGGCTGGGACAGGCTAGAGCAGCCCTGGAGGCAGAGAGCAGGGCCTATGGGTCTCATCAGACTGTCCTGGGGCTGGGGGTGGGGGAGGATGTGGCCCCACTGGCTCTCCCATAGTCCTAACTTAGTCTGTCTTTGAGGACAACTGAGGGACCTGGGAATAGGGGTCACTGTTATGCACCCTTTAAGGAAATGCCTGACAGCCATCAAAGGACATAAGTCCTGCCAGGTACCAGTGGGATCTCTGCCCTCCTTGGACCCTGAGTCCATTAGCCCCCAACAGGTCTCTTTTCATGTCACAGTCCCTGTTTGCCCCTAGGCATGAAACGAAACAGCACCTACTCTTCTCCCAGAGGAGTGGATAGACAGGTGTCAACACTAGAAACCACGCCAGATCCTCCCAGCCTGGGGCGTGGGTGTTCCCAGGAGCTGGGTCCAGAGGCCTCATTTGGGGATTCTAGGCCAGTGCTTTTTCCCCTGAGACCAAGTAGCCTCCTACCCTTCCCCAGGCGCCGCCACCACCTTCCGCCCCCCACGGTACCCCAGGGACCAGGCCAGACCCTCAGCCAGGGTCTTGTCGAGTTGGCAAAGTAATCAAATGTGCCACATGCCTTGGAATCCAAATGGCTAGGCCTGCCCCACCCCCTCCCCAAACCGCTTCAGACCAAATACCTAGTTATGCACAGTCCTGTCTTGGGATAGGCACTGTCAAATCTGAATTCACCTCCAGGCTGGCTGAGGACCTTCGGGAGGCCGGTGACTCAGTGTGGCAGCCTCTGCCAGGAGGACCGGCACAGCCGGGCGGAGCCCCGACTCAAGAGTTCCTCCATTTGCAACGTGGGCACAACCCGCCAGTCCTGCCGGGCAGCTGCCAGGCTGGAGTCAATGCACCTGGAACCTGGCATACGGTTGCCGGAACAGCGGCCTGGGGGCACCATTCCTGGGGCACAAAGTGGCTTCCAGAAGTATGGGCCTCTGTTCATAGACCCCAGCACCCAGCCCCTGCCTGCCCACCCAGGGGCTCCCGGCCAGCGTCGCTGGCAGCCACCCTCCTACTTTCACCTCTCAACACTCTTCTTCCTCGCACTTCTGCTCCTCGGGCTGTTCTTCCTGCCAGCCTGCCCTACCCTCACTCTCACTTCCCTCTCACTGCTGCTGGCTGCCCCACCCACCGGCCCCACCCCAGGCTCCCTCCTCAGCCATTATGGAGGTGATAGCCCCCAACAGGGAGGGGCAGTGCGAGAGAGGAGAGCAGGCGCTGAGGGCCAGCAGCGGGTGTGCAGGCCAGCTCCTCAGAGGTGCCACAGGGCAGCTGGAGGTTCACCTGGCCGGGCCACAGTGGCCTCAGCTGCCGCAGGCTGCAACCAAGGCAGGCCAGGGAGGACGGCATCTCTGAGTCCGGGACCATCAAGGAAAGCAAGCAATGCTCCCACTCACCAGGCTCTGGCAGGCGCATCTGCACAGCCCCCCTGCCACTGGGTTAGTCAGTCATATTTCCTGGGTGGAGTCACTGGCTCCCCACCACTTTTTCCTCCTCCCCCGACTTATCTTTCTCCTTGCCCTGATTTTTTAAAAAGCTCAGTTCTGAGGGAGCGGCTGAGGCCACGAAACACTCTTTGCCATTTCCCGCATATGCCAGATGACTCTCAAGTCTGCCTTGGTCTGCTTCTCTCTCATTCACCAGATGTTTACCACCCACGGTCTGGGCCCTGGGCTCCTGGTGGGAGGGGAGACAGCTCATCTGGGTCGACCCAGGGCAACCATCCTTCTTACGTCACAGTCATAGGACCCTAGAGCTAGTCTTGTCCAACTCATTGGCTTTTCAGAGGACACTGAGGCCCTGAGAGCCCACTGCTACGGTCACACAGGGAGTGGCAGGCCAAGCAAGGCAAACTCCAGTTCCTTCTGAATCCATGGAGAAGCATGAGCTCGGAGCCGGTGTTAGGCTCCGGGAGAAAGTGAGCACCCAGTTATGCAGCCACCCATGCGTGTCTCCCCTGCCCACCACCCTGGCCAGCCTGTCCTGGAAAGGTGTTGGCCAGCAGGCTGGCTCAAGATGAGGCTCAGCGTGTTCAGGGTCAAGGCCCCATCCAGAGGGCAGTGGTGGGGGCAGTGGAGCAAAATCTGGAACAAGCCTTCCCAATAAACCGACCTTCAAACCAAACCTCATTATTTGACTGCAAGGGAAACTGCTGAAGAAATAGAGCTCTGGATGAATGTTTCTCATTCAAACCAAATCAATCCATGTGCTAAAATTGGGAGCAGATGGGAAGTTAAGTGTTCTCCCCAAAGAACATGGCCTTTTAGCTGGCATCCAAGTGTCTCCACGGTCTCAATGACAACCTTAAAAATAGGGTGGTCTGGATTGGAACCCCAGCGGGGCCCTGCCCCAGGGAGACCAAAGTCTGGGCAGACAACCTCATAGAGTGAGGAGAGTTGGACAGTTTGGCAACTTCCTAGCTGTGCTTCCTCAGACAAGCAACTTCCTGGAGCCTCCCTGCTCCCAATTTGTAAAATGGGCCTGCAGATAAATGTGAAAACTAAATGAAATCTATAATCAACGAGCAAATAATAGACAATAAATCTACACTTCTTTCTCTTCCCTTTAGTTTGCCATCCATGCATCCCAACCGTGCGAATTTACTAGGGGGACCCCAGTAAATGCGACTAGCACCTCATGTAGCGATATCCCTGCGCCCTCCCCCAGCCGCAGGGGGACAGAAAGTTAAACCACAGCTCACTCTCCCCTTCCCACCCCTCCACCCCCACCCCATGCCCGCCAAGGTTCGTGGATTCAGTGCATCATGTGGGTGCCTCTTAGGTTCTGGACTCTGTGCACCCACCCAGGGGACAAGGATGAGTGGAAATCACTGTTTCCCACACTCGAGCCTTTTCAGGCTAAAGGTGGCTCTGCCACCACAGGCAAAAAAAAAAAAGCGGGGGGCGGGGAGAGGGAAAGGTTCGCAAATTAACAGCGAAACAAAGAGCAGATAACTCAGCCCAGAGTTTGTCCCCAGCGGCTGGAGACGCAGACAATGCACATGCTACAATACCTGGTAACTCGACTCTAGAACTTGTTTTTTTACCAGACCCATAGCGTTCCTGCCCCTTCATTTCCCCCGAGCAGAACTACTTAGTTTGTCCCTAACGAAGTGAAATGAAGCATTTCTTTAGCCCGGACCCCCCGCCCCTTCTCCCACTCCTCCTTCCGGGAACCGAGGAGACCGTGCGCCCCTGAGAACCGCCTCCCGGCGCGGGGAGGAGAGGAGCGAGCGCGGCGTCCCGGACCGGCCGAGCCCCTCCGACCCCTACAGGGGGAGCCCGGGCCGCGCTGAGCAGCCCCCGAAGCGCGTTACTTGCCTGCCTGCGCCTCGCTCGACGGCTCTGGGCGCCGCCTCAGCCGCCCCTCGCCCCCGGAGGTGAGTGGCCAGAAGCCCGCGGGTGAGTCAGAGGGAGGGGCCCTCCGGCCTGAGCAGGCGGGGGCGCCCCTGAGCCTGCTGCTCGGATGGTTCCCAGGGGAGACGGGTGCCAAAAGAGACCTAGAATGGGGGGGTGTGGAGGTGGGCACTGGGGAAGCCAAGGACAGCTATGCTATTCTGAAAACTTTGCGAGAGGATTGCAGTGTCACTTCCCATTCAGTCGGTAGGTCCTTGGCCTCGATCACTCTGCCTGCGAACAGCTACTGTTCTTTGAGCGTCTATGTGCTTGGTGCTTTAAACGGGATCTTGTTCAGTCCTCACATCTACATCATTATTCCTGCAGAATAGAAGTGGGCTCAGGGAGGCTCAGAGAGGGTAAGTAACTTGTCCAGGGTCACAGTGCTAGTTCATTAGCAGAGCCAGGATTGTAACCCAGGCTGCTCTGACCTGCAACACCTCCTTCCTGCTCTGCATTCTGAGGAAAACAGGCCAGCCAGCCTCTGGGCTCAGAGGCCAGGCCTTCCAGAAGTGCATTGGACAGGAGAGGGTCCACACTTCCCCTTGGCTGCTGAATGGTGAGCAAACCCACGCAAGATGGCAGCTGAAAAAGAGCATCAGGGTCAGCCTGGGACACAGTGGCAAAAGTCCTTTGCTCTTTCTTGGGAAAAAGCTCTGAAAATCCCAACCAGAATGAATTTCTCTGAGGCCCACTGATGGGGCCTGGGGTACGGGAAACAATTCAAACCCTGGCACTGCCTCTTTCCCTCTGGGCACCCCTGGGCAAGCACAGTGAGCAAGGAATGGTTGGAAACCACCTTCCCCCTGCTTGTCTGCCCTTCCTTGACCAATTCTGCTCTCCCTGCAGACTCAGCTTAAATATCCCTCCTATGAAACGCCCTCCTCAGTGCTCCCAGGTCCTCTGGGCATCAAGGCCAATCTCAGTTGACAGCCCCATGGGAAAACTTTTCAGCCACACCCTGCTGACAAAGGCGGATTTGTATCCATAGGCAGCCTGTCCACCCCGGGCCTGTTTCCAGACAGCTGGGCCCCAGCAAAGCCCTTGCTAGGAATAGTCCTCCCAGAGCATTCACATTTTTTATATTTGTAAGGTCAAATTTACAGTAAAATGCACAAATTCGATGAGTTCGACAGATGCAACACCCATGTAACCCACATCCCTACCAAGATATAAAACACCTTCTACCACCCCAAAAGGTTCTCTTCCCACCATGTTTTATGGTTTGCCACATGTGTGCTTCCCCCATCACACTGTTAGCACCTCTAGCCAGGGATCATGTCAAATCATCCATGCAACCCAGCACCTGGCATAGCACCCAGCGGGTAATACGCACGCCCCCCTAATTTTACCAAGTGTGTTAACAGATTAGAGAGCAAAATTCCCACATTCTAGTACTGCCCCCACCTCTGTGGCCTTGGGATAATTGCTTAAGCCTTCAGAGCCACAGCTTCCTCACCTGTGCAGGAAGGACAGAAACTCCAGGCCTCCATTTACTGAGTGGCTTTGTGTGCAAAAAAGAAAAAGAAAAAAGAAAAAAAAAAAAAACATAAGAAACTCCAGGCCTCCTAACTTGAGGGATTGTGAGGATCCAATGAGATGACCTAGAGGAGGCTCTTTGAAAAGAATGAAGGCCTGGACATGTGCAAGGCGCCATTACCATATTGACAAACACCTACTTCTAGGATGAACGTCTGGCTGAGAGAAACCAGGAGAGAGAGGCATCAGACACTGCCTTCTGGACTTGGCTGCTTAGGCTCTAGTAAGTTCTGGGGACACCCAAGATAACCAGCTTTTTGCTTTTGTGTCCATGGACCCAGGATATCAACTGATTTCCAGGGCTGAGAACTAAGGAAAATTGCAAAGGATTCTCCCTAGCAAGTTCCTAATCTGGCTTCTAATTACCCTGCGATGTGGTGCTCTCTGGGCCTCAGTTTCCCATCCGTAAAATGAAGGCACTAGAGTAGGACAGTCCCTTCTGGCTCCTCTGACTCCAATCCAGAAGCACAGCTCAAGCTGAGCTGTTGCATTTCCTCACCATGTGGGAAGGGCTCTGTTGCAGCACTTAATTCCAATATCAAAACTCCCCAAACATTCCTTTGAAGGCATTGACTCCAGATGCTTCTATCCATTAAACTTGATCTGCAAATGAATTTTTCTAGATCATTTCACAGGTGCTGAGGAATGGCTAGGGATCTGGATGGCCATATTTTCTAAATAAAGCTCAAGATTCAGAAAGTTTTGTTTGGTTTCTCTTCAATCGCTGCTGGGTGCTCAGAGCCAACTAGAACAGTGACACCCTGGAGTTCCTTGGTGACCTCTTGGGAAAGTGGGACTGCCCAGTACAGCAGAGTGGGCGGGCCAAGAGGAGCTTAGCAGGAGCACTGTGGTCTGCCAAGGGCACTGAGTGATTGAGGAAGGAGGGGCTGGCCCCCTAGAGGACACAAGAGGACAGATTTACCCCTTTACAGCCTGGGCCACTTGGGGTCCTCAACACCATAACAGCTAACACTATTGAGTGCTGGCACTATATGCCAGAGGTTGTCCTTTATATGATGTTTTCATTTAATCCTCCTATTTACTCTTTAAAGGAAATCTCTTATTATCCACATTTTATAGATGAGGAAACAGGCAAAGTGAGGTCAAAATAACTGGTTCCAGGCCTAGTGTGGTGGCTCACACCTGTAATCCTAGCACTGTGGGAGGCTGAGGCAGGAGGATCACTTTAGCTCAAGAGTTCAAGACCAGCCTGAGTAAGAGTGAGACCCCGTCTCTACTAAAAATAGAAAGAAATTAGCTGGACAACTAAAAATAGACAAAATTAGTTGGGTGTGGTGGTACATGCCTATAGTGCCAGCTACTCGGGAAGCTGAGGCAGGAGGATCGCTTGAACCCAGGAGTTTGAGGTTGCTGTGAGCTAGGCCGATGCCATGGCACTCTAGCCCAGGCAACAGCGTGAAAAAAAAAAAAAAGAAAAAGGAAAGGAAAAAAAGAAAATAACTTGTTCTAGGACCTACTTAATAAGTGGCAGAGGATGGGTGGGGAGCCAGGTGGTGGGAGTTCATGTCTGCCAGGCTCTCCTCTCCCTCCTCCTCTCCTCAGACCCACCCTGTCCTCAGCCCTGAATGCTAGTGCCAGCTGTGAGTCCTTTCACACCCAAGGAGCTACCTCTGCTCGCACTCTAGATACCTTGCTTTAAAATTTTTTTTAATAATTACAGATTTACAAAAAGTTACAAAAATAGTATGGAGTACCAATACATGCTACACCCTAGATGAATTTTGTTTTTATTTTATTTTATTTTTTATTTTTATTTTTTTTTTTGAGACAGAGTCTCACTCTCTTGCCTGGGGCGAGTGCCGTGGCATCAGCCTAGCTCACAGCAACCTCAAACTCCTGGGCTCAAGGGATCCCTGCTGTCTCAGCCTCCCGAGTAGCTGGGACTACAGGCATGCGCCACCATGCCCGGCTAATTTTTTCTATATATATTTTTAGCTGTCCAATTAATTTCTTTCTATTTTTTGGTAGAGACGGGGTCTCGCTCTTGCTCAGACTGGTCTCGAACTCCTGAGCTCACAACGATCCGCCCGCCTCGGCCTCCCAGAGTGCTAGGATTACAAGCGTGAGCCACCGCGCCTGGCTGAATTTTGAAAACATTATGCTAAGTTAAAGAAGCCAGTCACAAAGACCATATAGTGTATGATTCCATTTATATGAAATGTTCGGAATAGGCAAATCTATAGAAATAGAAATAGATTAGTGGTTGCCTAGGGCTGGAGGGGAGGGCGAGGGTTAGAGGGAGACTGCTAATGGGTACAGGTTTACTTTTGAGGTGATGAGAATGTTCCAAAATTACATTGTGCTGATGGTTGCACAATTCTGAATATACTATTAATGAAACATTGAATTGTACACTTTAAATGGGTGAATTACGTAGTATATTACTTACATCTCAATAAAGCTGTCAACAAGCAAAAAACAAAGGGCTTTGTAACTTTTGAGTGGTACGGTCATTATTGACCCATTTGTACCCCGCTTAAAAAATAAATCTAGGGAAATTCCATGTACCTATCACCCGGCTTCTCCTGAAGGGGATTTCATACATAACTACAGTAAGTGTACATTCTCTTTTAAAGGGAGGCTCCCAGAGCCTTTTCTCCAGTACTTGAGTTCAGATCCTGGTTAACACCTCACTCATAGGGGCTTTACGGTTTACAAAATAACCCTACCCTCCACCCCCACACAAACCCCGTTTATTTGATCTTCGAAGCAGACCTGTGGTCCAGGGTCACCCATAGTTAACAAGAGACTTCCTCCCTCCTTGGGCTCCCCTCTGTAGTGTTGTCAAATTTGGCAAATGACAATGTTATCAGCGAACCCTGTAAGGTAATCAGCTCTAATGTGCACAACCAGTCCTGGGCGAGCTTGTTCATTAGTTTGAGACACCATTGATCAAAAACTCTTAAGAACGAAAGGGCCCTGGACCCTCACCTGGCCCAGCCTTGCCAGCCAGGCCCGGGCTGAGTCTCCCAGGCCAAGTCCTTACTCCACAAGGGGCGGACCTCGGCCAGAGCGCGCCTCTCGTGGTGCCTCAGTTTGCCCATCCAAAGGCTAGTCCTGCAGGCGCGATAGGTACATCGCGGTGTCGTCGGAAAGGGCCACGGGAGCCCGGCCTTAGTTTCGAGCCGCGGGCCTGGCCCAGCGTCCAATTCCAGGGCCGGTGGGGGGAACGATGACTGGGGGAAGCACCTGGGTCCCCGCCCCGAACCTGGGGCCGAGGCCCTACGAACTACAAATCCCAGCAGGCAGTGGACCGTGGGGCGGAGTATCGGAAGCTGAGGCCTGCAATGCCTTTGCTAAGCTCAGATCTAAAGGGCTCTGGGTCGGGGGCGAGGTCAGGAGGATGGGAACGCCACAACGGGACTCAGGACACACTTACGCACACACGCACGCACACTCACACACTCACGGGCGCGCTCCCGGCCCTCCTGGCCTAGCCCCTTCCAACTACAAATCCCGGCAGGCAGCGGGCCGTGGGGCGGGGCCTCAGGTGCTGATCTGCCCCAGAGGATCAAGTCGGGCCCGGCGGGATCCCTTTGGCAGGGTGGGGGCTCCCCTGCTGGGGAGGAGTTGGCCTACTATCGTCGCAAGCCTGGCTCCCCGCACACACTACTCGACCGTGGAGTTGCTGGTCCGAGCCCTCCTCAGCGACCCTGAGCCGCCCCCCACTTCAGGGAAGGGGATGACGGTGGGTGGGGGCTTGGGCCCACCGTCTAGCAGGGATGCAGAGTGACCTCCATGACCCTTCCTCCATCGCCTGGAGCAAACTCCCTTTCCTGGAGTGAGGAGCAGCCGGATCATGAGGCAGGACTAGGCCTATGTGGCCTGCGGGTCTGCAGAAGCCCAGGGAAGGCCTGGATCCTCCAAGTCCGGGGATGTAGGCCTGCGGTGTCTGACGCTTAGGCATCAGCTTTACATCGCAGAGCCAAGGTGAAGGCCAGGGGGCTGCAAGGAGGTAATAACCAGGACACTCTCATTCAGCATCCTCTCTCTCAAAGCGGTCAAATGTCAGAGCTCTCGTCCTAACTTCACAGGTTGCCCATGGAGCTTCTGAGGCGCTACAGAAGGGACTTACCCAAACCCTTCAGTGCAAGCCAGGAACTCAGGGGTCCAGCCTGCTCGGTGGGATGAACTGTGCTGAAGCCCTACTTCATCCACCCTCCAGAGCCAGGGCAGCTTCTCTCCAGAGGCCTCTTCTCAGCTGATTTCTGGCTCCCAAGTGGGGACTCAGGTTACACTAGTATCAGGAGCAATGACACCACAGTGGCCAGCAGCACATTGGACTTTGTCTCCAACCCCATTTTCATGTTTTACACTGATCTGGGCATATACTGCTACATCCCTGATCATCAAAGTAGGAAAATACCTAGTCTATGAAGGTATAGCCATGACCCTGTAATGTCAGTGAGATTTTCATTCTTAGGTAGTTAGGTCGAGACCAGCTACTTCCTAGAAATATTCCATTTAATCTTGAAACAGAAACAGCTCCAGAAGGAACATTCAAAGTAGATCATCCAGATTCTCTTGGTAGCAGGGGTGGGGTTCACATGAACCGATCAAGTGGTCTCTAAGCATGCCCATTTCTGCCTGGGAAGTTCTCAAACGCTTGTTTTTCTAAGGATTTCTGTTAAGACAACCAGCCTTTTGTTGAGTAGCCCTTCTGTCCCTAGAGACGAGAGATAGGTACCATAGAAACTTGGAGGTAGATAGCCGTTGCCTCAGTCCCTGGACTGTTTAATAAGAGACCATTCTCTTATTATTAGAAATCTTATTATTAGAATGTGAGCTTCTGCATTCCAAGGCTTAGCAACAGACCCCTGCATCAGTAAGAACTTGTGTGACTTGCGATGTGACAAAAGCCATTTAATGCCTATCCCTGCTTCCTGTCGATCCAGGCGATCCAGGGCAGCGTTGTTAGGTCATTACAGGGAATGCGGCTAACGGCAAGGTGCAACAAAAGTTGGGTTCTTTCCCCCTAAGGGCTTGTCTCTGTTTACCATCCAGATAATCAAAGCCTGTGTCGGTGGTCCCCCAAGCCACGCCCCTCCTCTGTCGACCTCAGGGTCCTGGGAACGAGCGACAGGCCGCCACACTTCTCCTCACCACCAGGGGTCGCCCTTTCCCGCGGAACTGCTGCCTAGGTCCCTATAGTGGCCCGGGCCCGGGGTGAGGGGACTGTGGGCTTTGGCCCTGTGTACGTAATAAGATGGTCTTGGCCCGCATCCATCTCCTCTTTGGTCTCAGTTTTTCCGTTGGTAAAAGGTAGGAAGGGTGATCTCAGGGCCCTCCACGCCCATCGAGGAAGGATGTGGGGATGGAGACACATCCGCAAGCCACAGTGTCCTGTCTCTCCTAAGGGGGAGGGTAGAAGGCTGGCCGGTTTTCCAAACCCTCTGCCCTTACCAGTCCTGGGAGAAAGGAACAAGGAAGCAGCGGGAACAGATGCTTGGTTCCTGGGCTCTGAGCTGAAGAAGGAAGCCTGAACAGGGCCATATGACATTTGGGTCGGAGGGAGGGAACAAGGGGGAGTGCTAGGGAGAGTGGGGGAGGAATAGATGCCCCGGCCTCCCTAAGGAAAGTAAGTGGAGGAAAGGACCCAATGGGATGGGGGAGGATGGTGGGGGGTATCCAGAGAAGACAGTCCTTGGCGATACATCTGCTTTGGGGAAGAAGGGGGTTGTTTTCAGCTGATAAACACAGAATGGCCCTTAGGCCAGTGTGCCTCAGGTCAGGCCTGGTAGTTGGTGACATAGGCGCAGGAAATGAGCAAGACAAGGGCCTTTTGGAGAAAAGAGACCAAGGATGTTTGCAGAGAGGCAGGCTTTGTGCAGGCTGTGAAGAATGAGTAAGATTTGAATAGCAGCTACAA